>VZRX01006440.1:244-80290 GCA_013398075.1 Notiomystis cincta
TCCGGAAGGCCGAGCCGGCGAGCGGGACCGGGCTGTGTCCCAGTCCCCACCATCTCCACCTCCCAGCGGTGTCTCTGTCCCCTCCTGAGGAACCCCCAGACAGGGAGGTGCCACACCCACATGCTCGCTGGGCTCAGCCATTTTCTATAGTTTCTCCTTAAATACTGAAATATTAGCATTTCTAAGGAGGAAAAAATTTCTCTAAAAAATGTCGACAAAGGGTTACTGTGAGACCTCCGTGGAAATATCCGTAGACTGGGAGATGGATGAGCTGAAGGAAAATAAAGCCCTACTTCACAAGAAGGTTTTCAAAGACCAAAGCAGCACTTTATCTCATGCATCTGACCATGTGATGACCATGGACTGGTCTAATAGGAAAAATACTTCAAATTTTAGTAGCTGAAATATGTTAAAAAATACAGAAATGGCCTAGTTTCTGTATTGTACATAAAATATCATGAATAGTTTCAAGAAGCTGACCCTGGATCTGGAATTAATCCAGCAGGAACTAATTTTGGTCCCAACTATGAAAAGGAAGAAATGAGCAAATAGCTGTTCAAGTTAGCTTAATACAGCCACACTTCCATTTATTAGCAATTCAATGGTATTGTGCTCATCTTTATACATTCTTTATGTTGGCTGTTGATTTCTTTTGCTTCCTATTTTGAGGAATTCCTATTTTGAGCTCTGTGAGGTCATCCAGAATCATTCACATGAATCTAAAACATGGCAGGATATTTATTTACTGTTAGTTATTTCTTTGCCAAAATATAAAATGGCTGTAGACTTAAAATAGATCCTCACATTATTCCCCATGGTCTATTCAAACTCAAGAAGCTGGAGCCATTAACAGAGCCAAATTAAAATGCATGTGACTGATAAAATTTAACACATACAACAGAAGTTGAGAGATACTCGGAAACAAACCAATAAATCTTATAAAACAATTCATATAAATGTGTAATAGGAGCATTATTTACTTGTCCAAACTTTGAGAAAACTAATTTGTTAGTTTGAGCAGTGCAGTAGTTGCTGAGTGCTTTGCTCTGCCTTCAGATTTTGATGTATGAACAAGATTCACTGGAAACAAATTGGATGTTGTAAACTTGTCTTTTGGATTTTGATTTCCCTTGGTCTCCCAGACTGCTTGCAAGGCTGTTATGATTGTTAAATATGGCTATTTCTTTAGACACTTAAGAGAAACTCAGTTCACCTGGTAGTCCTGGTAATTGGAAAGGAACTATTTGTCCTCTAGCCATCAATTCTCATTGAGTAGTGACTGCCTTCTTTGCCACAGCCAAAGCCTGGTACAAACCCCACTTTCGAGCACAGGTGTTGCCTGTAACGTGTAGACACTGTAAACATTTTCTCTCTCTCCCACATATGACTTCAGTCCTGATGTACCACTAGAGCTTTGACAGGAATAATGGACTTCTGCTCCATCATAACAATAGACGAAAGTGAAAAACAAGGGTACAGGGCTGCTTTATTTAGGTAAATGTTTTAGTCAGAACTTTGTGTGCAGTGAAAGAACTAAGGGGAAAATCTCTCTGCTTCATCTGTTAATGGCAGAGAGAACCACAGCTATAGAGAGAACTTCATGTAAACTCACCACTCCAAAATTGCCTAGGGATACTTTGGGAGTCTTTGTAAACTGTACAAAGCAAAAATCTAACAGATTGTAGAAATGAAATAATATTTGTTTCGAAAAGGACACCTGCACTGTACGAAAGAATGCTGAATATTTTCTTAGAGGGTTTTCTCTTTCCTTAGGAATCTCTGCTGCTAAAATGTGCCTTTCATAGGTAGCAAGTATTAAACAAGGTGTAACATCTCTGTGTTTTTGACCTCTGGCAGTAACTGTACCGGACTTGGTGAGGCTGACTGAATTTCCACAAAGCACTTCCTTCTGTCTGACCATACTGTGTTTTCCCCAGGCAGGGCCACACCTGTTGCTGAAGTGGCTGTAGGATGTTATCCATGAAAATGAATCTCACAACCTCTATGGTAGAGAGGAAGGGATGGTATAAGGATGCTGTCAGTGTTCATACTGATGGGTGAGGCACAGGATGCCAGACTATTAGCAAAGATGAGCTGATCATTTGATTTTGTTATCGTTCATATGGGCACACTGTTGATGTGATCTTCAGAGCCAAGGTCTCCCTTCCAGTGAAGATGGATATACCTTTTCATCACAGTTTCAGAAAATCCAAGTGTAGGCTTAAGTCAAGGGTGTTTGCTAGCTGGGGATTGTCTCTTAAATCCCACTGGTAATTGTGGTACTGATGATACTTCATGAAAGATGAATTATATATGTCTTTAAAATGTCAATTTTAACATGTCCATTAACATAGAAAGACTTGTCTTGTTTGAGGATATGAACAGCAGCTTACCCCCACAGAAGAAATTACTGGGATCCTCTGAATTGTCCTATGCTGAAGAATACACAAAGGACTGTGTGACAGGAGGAAGTGCAGCTGGCTCTGTTGGACTACTCCTACTTTTTTTAACTTGCCTATTTTTGTTGGATTTTATTCTTGAAAATATCCCTGAAGTATTTATGACCAAAATTCTTTGCACATGATTACTAACTCTTGAAAAGAATCTCTTTCTCAAGAGACCTTTAGGTGGCTGGCATGATTGACCACAAAGGCAAGGCAGAAATTTCATTCAGAAATCAAAGAAAAAAGACATGAAAGAGAAAGCTAAAAGGAAAGGGAAAAGGGAGTTTGAATATGTTTACATAGGCCTATTGAATTCACATTTTATTTGTACTGGTTAACATGAGGAACTGACTATTGAACACTGCAATGGAGCTCCAGGGAGCTTTTTAATTCTTTCCTTGCATCCCAGAACTGATTGTTTTCTGAAAACAGGTACCTAAGGACTCTCTGAGTAGCTCCTAGCTTTTTACATGTCTTCCTTTGTTTTCACACTGGTGACTCTCTTATTCCCAGATTCAGAATCCCATATGACTCTCGTTCCCTAGTGCATGAACTGACTACTAAACTGCCCCAAATTTTAGCCTGCATAAATTGTAGGAGCTGATTCTGTCTCCTACCATGTGCTGCTTTCCTCTTATTTACGTATGTATGAGCTGATTTTGCTAGAGGAACAGGATTTTATGAAATCTTAAAATTTACAGGGTGAAAGAACAAGAGGCTCTGTCCTGGAGTCCCTTTTCTTAGTCTGTGGTTTTACTGCTCAACCTCCCAGCTTTTCCTAAACAAAGTCATTACTTCCATAAATGTGCACCAGGCAGGACCTATTGATGGGGCCTCACAGTTTTTCTTTTTAAAATGAAATATTGACTTTTTACAGTAAAATGGCATTTTCTTCCTCCCTTCCATACTCAAACCAAAAAGGCATGGATGCCTTGCATTAAGCTTTTTCAGGCTGAGAAAGGCGATAGCTCTTGAAATCTTGTTGTATCATATTATTTTGAATGAAAGGACAATGAAAATTTGGCCAGTGCAGTATGTCTCCCTGTGCTGGGATGAGAAGAGGCTCCATAACTGCACTTCTGAATGGCTGATGCAGAAGTAGGCTAGAAAGGATGGACTTGATGGCGGGTGTGGACTTGTTCACTTTCTTTACCTGCACTCTGACACCTGCTCAAGGTTAAAGAGAAAATCTGTTAAATCATTCTGTCACGACTTGAGACAACCATGTGGTTGGTAGCAGTTGCCCTGAAAGGCATCTATCAGACTCTCTGGATGTCAATATGAATGGCCAAGGCCATCTCCTTTACATATGGTGGGATGTTGAAGAACACGGCACTGTTTGCAAGAGATGCAGAGTCTGGTTCTAATCATATTTGCATCCAAATAACCTCATTGAATTTGTATAGTTTATATTTAGTTTACACCACTTGAAGATCTATGAGGAGGTGTCTTAAGCTGCTTATTTTTATACTATAAATTCAACAAATTATAACTCATCTGGAACAGTCACTGCTTATTGTCACCTATTCAATTTGCACTGTCAGAAATTTCTGCCTTTTTACTGGACCAGTAACCCCCAAAACCCTTGTTTTTGCTGGAACCTGCAACATTAGAGTCTGGATCAAATACTCAAGACTTATGTTAATTCTGTACAACTCTTTATAGTGGTCCCTGGTGAATTTAACTAAAGTTAGTAAATGCTGAAATCTATCTGGTGACTGTCTGAGTGTTGTATACGACTTCTGCCTGGCAGATGGACTCCATGGAATTGAAGCAGGAGAGATTAAAAAAGGCATCTGGGCTTTAACTGGAAGGCAGTATGACATGAACTCAGCTGGTCAGCAGCAGAGAAGTTTCTAGCCTAGACTTACTGTTTACTTATTTTTTTACTTTTCCAGATTAAAGACAGGGTAGAAAATGAGTAAGCCCCCTTAATGATAGGATATATGCAGAATAAATAATGTCTCCCAAACAGTCTTAGTGCGCTTCTATTTATAGTGAACTGAAGATCCAGAAAACCATGGGGTAAATCTGTTTTTCTGAGGGCTCTCGCTGTACTCTACACTACAACCTGATTTATACAATGAAAACCAAAAATAAGGTGGGACTGGAAAAGCAGACTTACTGTGTCTGCATGTCCTGCCTTTTCTGTTGCAGAGGTAATGTTTGTTTTACTCTCTGATGTAAGTTAAGATCATTACTGTTGCGGCTTTGAAGTTATTAACAAGTAGAAAAACACATAAGGAAATTAATTTATGTTCAGTTTATGCATATAACTAAGTTATATGCAAGGAAAATTTTACAAGTAATGTATAAAATGTGTTGAGAGTAGTAAATAAAATTAATACCTGGATTTTGTTATTTTATGAAGTGGTGATTTGAACTCTTTTGGGCTAAATTTTGTCATCAATTCTCACAGAATTCAATTTTCTCCAATTTAGACTGATGTAACTGAGCAGAATTTGCTAAGTATGTTTAAAATAGAGACAGAAATTACTCATAACCAAGGCACTTCTTCACTACTATTCACATTTGTTCCCTTAGCACTGTTGTTGCTGTTGTTTGTTTTCTATGGCAGCAAATAAACAAATTAACATAAATATTATTAGGTAGGTGGGTCTATTTAAAGGTGTTGAGACCATGGATAGAAAAATTAGAGATGCAAACTGCATGAAGATCGGCTACCTGCAGACTTTGTGGCTCTGTGATTTAACCAACCACTTTAAATTATTCTCAAGGTTTCCAGGCCAGTTTTGTTCAACCTTTAGTTAAAGATCACTTCTAGCAGGCAACCAGTTTTATTAATCGCTTGGGTGGCCATATAAGCCAGTGTGCTCTGTACACATATGTCTTGTAATAACTCTACAGTGACTATAAAACTGCTGCATGTTTTATTATATGGTGACATATAGGCAGGAGAGAAGACATTATAGCTGTAGGTGAAGCATATTTCTTGCAGCCTGGAGTAGTGAATGAAACTGATACTCAGGATTTAGAAAGAAAACCCCATCACTAGAGACAAAATTACAGTGTGGTGCTGCTTTTCCTTCCCACCAGTGTTTCTGCAGGGAGATCTGCAGTGCAGCCTGCAATTCCAGTCCACATGGGCTAAAAATAGGTGCTCAGCACTTGCTGGTTTGCAGTACTTCACATCACACAGGCACGAGGGTACTGGGGAATTGTGCTGAGGTCCCTCATGATGAGCAAGCCACACTAAGAGGTTGGCACTCTTGCAAGAAAAAAATACCTTGTTTGTGAATTTCTGGAGTGAGGATGATCCTCCAGGCACCCCTTTGTCTTTCTGCTGCCCCCTGCGAGGATGGGGACCTGGGGAGCATCCAGGGTGGGCACAGGGTTATTGGGGTGTTGTGTTTGTCTGCACCTCCCTCCAGCTGTGCCTGCCCTGCTGCTGGTACTTCTGCCTAGGGAGAAAATTGTTGGGTGCATTCAGTGCAGCTGGCCCTTGCCTGATGTCAACCCGTGTGTACTGGCTATAGATGGGTGAAGTAAAAACAGCCCCTGCTTTCCTGTTTACGCACTCAGGCTTCCTCTGAGAAGTTCTTGAATAAAAACAGCTGGGCTTGACAAAATAGCCTTTCTATTTATTGCATTGGGAGCAAGCATAGTGATGGTGGAAAGGGGCTGGATTGACCTAAATCGCCTGCTCGCAGCTGTGGGTGGTGTGACACTGGGTGGCTTCGGAGAAGGGGGCTGCTTGTGGCCTGCTTGGTGTGCTAGGCCCTGGGTCCAGGGGCAGCCCATGCTTACCACACTCCACCACACTTACAATCCCTTTTGTGAGAGACCAGTAAAGAGAAAAAGGTCATTTTAGTGGCTTTGTGGCATCCCAGGTTCCTCCTTCTACTCTGATGAATTCTTTCTACCAGTCCTTCCCAGTTAGGCTGTTAAAACTGGATTTTGGGTGTTTTTCAAAGTAGTAAAGGAGGTGTATTTTCAAATATGACTAGAGAAGCACTTCTATAGATAGGAAGATGTTAGATTCTGTGTCTTATTCGTCTTTGGGGTAGTGGCTGTGACAACTGCAGCTCCTTAGTTCACTGTGAGAAACAGGACTTAAATTATTCTTAGAGACATGGACAAAGGATAACTGCAGTTGAAAGGGACCTTGGAGGTCATCCAGGCAAAACTTCAGTTCAAGTCAGGGCTAACAAGGATATGAGGAAATGGAATGAAGCTGTGTCAAGGGAAGTTCAGTTTGAATATTGGGAAAGGGTTCTTCACACAGAGGGTCGTCAGGCACTGGAACAGGCTCCCTAGGGAAGCAGTCACAGTACCAAGACTATCAGAGTACAAAGAGTGTCTGGAGAGTGCTCTTAATCAGATGGTTTACTTTTAGGTAGTTCTGAGGGGGAGGAGGGATTTGGACAGGATAATCGTTATGCGTCCCTTCCCATTTGAGGTATTCTGTGATTAAATGATTCTAACTTATAGCTAGATCTGATTGCTAGAGTCCAGAGTCCAGATGCATTTTGAATACCTCAAAGGATGTAGATAATACCAGCATCTCTGAACCCCTGTCCCAGTTTTGCACCACCCTCACCTGATTCGGTCAGATTTTCCCTTGTTGCAGTCTTTTACTACTGTTTCTTGTCCCTTCCTGTGCTCCTCTTAGAAGACTGTGAGTTTTCTTTACAACCTCCACCTATGTAATTCAAGAGAGCAATTAGACCTCTCCTTAGTCTTCTCCAGGCTGAAAGACTCACCTTATCAAATATCAGCTTCTCCAGTCCCCATACCTCTGCTGGAGACATTCCTATCTGGACAAAATCTCTCTCATATTGGGGAATTCCCAAATGGGCTCAGTTAAATTACTCAGTTAAACTGGCTCAGTAGTCCAGACAGAGACACAAAAGTGCCGAATAGAGTGGGCAACCTCTTCCTTTATTCTTCTTGCTACCGCCTTGCTAGTGCAGCCAATGCACAATTAGTCTTTGAAAGATGCACTGGTTGTTCATATTTAACTTGTCCAAGACCAGCCCATCACTTCCTTGCAGAGCTGCTGTCCTTGGTCTGTTCTGCATCAGGTCCGTGTCAGCTGTAGCTCATAACCCTGAGGAACATTGCTCTTCGGTGTCATTCCTTCAAGGTGTTGTCAGCTGCTCTCTAAGCTTGCCAGCCCACCAAGTCTTTCACCCATCCTGGAATCTGCCCAAGGTCCATGTCTCCCCAGTTTGTCTCCAGGGGTGGTACTGTGAGGGACTACGTCAACAGCCCGGCTGATGTTGAGGCAAACGACATGCACTGCTTTGTTACTCCACAAAACCAGTCCTCCTACTGCAGATGCAATTGGGTTGGCCAGGCAGTTTGTCACTGGTAAATCTATGCTGGTTGCTCCCAGACACCTTCTCTTGCTTCCTAAAAATGGCTTCTGTGAGGATTTGTCCATAAACTTTACAGGAACTAAGGTGATTCTGACTATTCTGTATTATACCATCTCCTGGTTTTTTTGAAGTTATTTTTGACTGACTGTAATATTCTTCATATATGGGAATTCTTAATTTGTAGTAGTCTGTACTAAGATGTAAATATGAGGGTTAGAACTTCACAGGTCCATCAACTATTCCTTAGACTTTTCCACATTTATTAAAAGCTAGTGCTTCTAATTTTGGGGCATTTGGCAAGATACAACTAAATGTAAAAGACAGAGAGCTTTCAATTTCTTTATTTCCCAGAGACAGGATAATGTCATAGCAATGAAAAAAATTGAAAATTAGAATATAGGTCAAAATTAATAAGTATATCTGAAAATCAGAATATGGTTGTAAATCTGTACATCCCAAATGAGGTGCTGTCGACGTTTTTTAGAGAAATTTTTTCCTCTTTAAAAATGCTAATTAGCCGGTACTTAAGGAAGACAATGGCTGAGCCCGGCGGGCATGTGAGTGCGGCACCTCCCTGTCTAGAGGTTCCTCAGGAGGGGACAGAGACCCCGCGGGGGGTGGAGCTGGTGGGGGCTGGGACACAGCCCGGTCCCACTCGCCGGCTCGACCTTCCAGAGCCCCTCCCTCGCCCTCAGGCTGCTGTGGCTCTCAGCTTTTGGAGGAGGACAGGTGGGTAGCTACAACCGGAGGAGAGGAGCTCGCTCATCGCCGCAGTTTCCAGTCCAGCCTGCTTTTCTCCTGCTGCAGCCGCAGAGGTTCGTGTCCCGTTGGTGTCTCGCTGAGAGGGGAACTTTTTTCACCTGGGGATCCCGAGCCCACCTTTCTCCAGTCCCAGCCGGATTGCGTGGCCGCCGCCGCCTCGTCCGCCGCCGCGCCGGCCCCACTGTTTCGTCAGTGCCGCTCCAAGTTCCAGCTGCGCCAGCTCGCACCCCCACCCCGCCTACTGAGGCGTCCTGGGAACTCTTTTCACCTGGGGATCCCGAGATTCAAACTCTTTTCTCCCGGTCCCGGCCGGACCACGTGGCCACCGCCGCCCCGGGCTGCCAGTGGGTTCCCTGGTCTGGTTTGTTGTCACCGTTACTTTTGTGCCTGTTTACCTCATATAAATACTTAGTAAAGATCTGTTATTCCTATTTCCTATCTTTTGCCTGAGAGCCCCTTGATTTCAAAATATTATTAATTCGGAGGGAAGGGGGGTTCACATTTCTCATTTCAAGGGAGGCTCCCCCCTTTCTTGGGAAATACCTGTCCAAACTGGGACAGGTGCCTAACTATTAAAGCACTTAAATTTGATTTTCAAGTGTAAGAGTTTGTACAGTGCACCTCATTTAAAATTAAAGATTTTGATGGCATTTCGATGACTTTAAACTAAAAATGTGTGTCTAGTTTTATAGATCAGAGCCTCTCACCTGTGAGACAGCCAAAACCCTCAAACTCTACCATTTGATCAGGAACAATACCATTAAAAGAACCTAGTAATAGGTCAGTGTTAGTGTGTATAAGCCAAGCAGCAAAGGGAAAAATCATACTCATTCACAGGAAGTCAGGTGATCTGTTCAAGGAAACAAGATTTTTAGTATATCTGGTTTGAGGAAAAAAAAGAAAAAAAGTTCACCTGCCTCTTCTGTCTTAGGCTAAATTGTGAAAAATTTTCTGCAGTGCTACCAGTTTTGATAATTTATTTTCAAATGTGTATAAGGGGGCACTGTGTAGGGTGTCCCTACATGATCAGACAGCCATTCAATGGGCCAAAACTAATTGCACAGTGGAATCAAATCAATTAAAAAATGAGAAACCTTTCTATATGAAAAAGAATCCTTTTCATTTCATCTCATTTCTGGATTTCATTGTTCATTTGCTGTTTATCCAGGCATAAGCCATTTGGCTTACACACATGTCTGGCCCACATTCTTGCAAGAGGTCTGCATTTACTACAGTGAAAGTCCATCAGAGAAAAAGAGAGAGATGTAAAGAGAAGATTCTTGGAAATTTGATGACTGGAAAAATGATAGTTCTTGCCAAGGATTTTTCTGAAGCCTGGAAAAAACAACAGGACTGGGACCAGCTATCTGTGGGGTAAGGAAACTTTTAGCATTGACGTCTTCCATTCCTCAGAAAGACACAAATTCCAACCCATTAATCTCTAGTGGGGTCAGCAAGGTCTCCTGTTGTTCATAGTGCATAGGCAGTCAAAAATATTCTCAAAATATTTCAATAGGATTTGAAAGCTCAATCCAAAACATTTTTTAAAATGTCATCTGACAAATTGTATTTTTAGCACAGCCTGATATTTATTAAAAGCTTAAGAAGTTGAACAAGGTATTATGAGTTAAGAGTTTCCAAAAGCTGAAAATCTTTCTATTTGTAACAAACAAAACCATTGACATTGCTTCTTACAGGGTATTTATTAGCAAAATTGATAATAACTTTATAAATGTAGACTATGTGTGACAACAGTGATTTAGGAAAAAAATTACTTTGAGCTATGGTAAGAAGGTTTCTCAACACCTTGGCCTCCTTGTTTCATGTTTAAAATTTTACTTCTCTGCTAGTAAAGAACACATCTTGTCTAACTGTCAAAAACCAAAAAAAAAAAAAATGACAGAGGCTTTGCCGAGATGATTGAGCCCTACAATGGCAAAGATGGATGGTTTCTCTTCTATGCCTGAGAGTAGAAACTGTAAGGAACACTTCTGGTCTCATGTTCAAATATGAATTAGACGATCTGAAATCATCAATAACATGGACGAACTTTTAGAAAAGTTCTCAAGTTTCCCCTTGTAGTTGCAAGCTTTGGATACTTTCAGTGAGGTTTTCACGCACTCACAGTATTTAGTATTAGTATTTTAGGAGTGGCAGTAGCTTTGAGGGATAACACTAAATACTGCAGTATTTCTGATGAAAGTGTGTCAGTTGGCACAAATGGGCCCTGTCAGCCTCAAGTGTCATCACCAAGATGCTCTGTCATTGATACCACAGTGCAGGTGATAATTAGTTTCACCCAAAGGTTCTGCCAGTTGGGCAAATGTTTATTCACACTGAAACATGTTTTACTGGCAGAGAGCTCCAAATTCAGACTAATCTCAATTTTCTGTTTTTTTTTTAGCAAGTTTTGAGTAATTGTTTTTTGAGAACCACAATTATTCCTTTAAAAAGTCATATATGTATGGCTTCAACAGAACACAAGGCATCCTAAGACAGGAGTCCAGAAGGTTCTTACTAATCTTTTCCTGTAATTTTCTTGATCCTACAGAGCCTTGTACTGCTGAGGAAATGAGAGAGTGAGCCAAAACCATCTTCCCAGGGAGTTGCCAAAAAAAATGCATTGTCCCTTAACTGTGAAGATGATTTTTTTATTTCTTGCTCTGTTTGACACAGAATCACAGATTCACACATTGGCAGAATGGCTGATATTGGGTGGGATCTCTGGAGATCACCTAGTCTGCTCAGAACAGGATCACACACTGTCCAGGCTGTCCAGGACTGTGTCCACTTGACTTCTGAATATTTCCAAGGATGGAGTCTCTATAGCCTATTTGGGAAACAAGTCTGGACAAATATTTGACCACACTTACAATAAAAAAAGCTTTTTCTAATTCTAAGTGAAATTTCTTGTGTTTCAGTTTGTGCCCATTGACCCTGTCCTTTTCCTGGATACTGCTGAGAAAAGCCTGGCTCCATCTTCATTTCCCCTCTGACTGATAAGCTCTTTCTTTCCTAGGTTAAGCAGTCCCAGCTCTACCATCCTCTCCTTGTATGACAGATGCTCCTGTGCCTTAATCACCTCTGTGGTCCTTCCCTGGAGTCACTCCAGTATCTAAGGGACTATTTTGTACTGGGAGCCCAGGTTTGGATCCAGCACCTGCTGAGTCTCACTCATGCTGAGGGAAGGGAAAGGGTGACCTGCCTCAGACTTCTGACAACATTTTCCTGATGCAAAGCAAGATGCTGCTGGCTTCAAGGACACATTGCTAGCTCATGTTCAACTTGGTGCCAGCAGAGTGCCCAGATCTTTTTCTATAAAGCTGCTTCCCAGATGGTCAGACCCCACTTGTACTGGGGCCAGGACTCGGGATTTCTCTTCATTGAACTTCATGATACTCCTATTGGTGCATTTCTCCACCCTGCAAGATCCCTCTAAATGGCAGCATGTCATGCTCATCTGGTGCATCAGCCACTCCTCCCAGCTTAGCATTGTCTGAAAATTTACTGAATGTGCATTGTGTCCCATGATCCAGGTCAAAACACTAAACATTATGGTCCTCGGTACCAACTCTTGAGGTGCTCTTCTCGTAACTAGCCTCCATCTGAACTCCATGCCACTCATCACAAATGTTTGAGCATGGCAGTTCAGTCAATTTTCTGCCCATCTCACTATCTACTCATCTAACCAGTATTTCACTTTGTCAATGAAGATGTTATGTGAAACTATGTTGAAACCCTTGGTAAAATCAAGATTAAAACCCTTCTCTGCTTTCCCCTCATCCACCAAGCCAGTCATTTCATCATACAAGGCTATCAAGTTGATCAGGCGTGTTTTCCCCTTTGTAAATCCATGCTGACTGCTTTTAATCACCATTTTGTCTGTCATGTTTGTAAATGGCTTCCAGAAGGATTTGATCCCTCACTTTCCCAGGGACTGAGGAGAAGCTGGCTCGGCTATTGTATCACAGATCTCCTTGCCCTTCTTGAAGATAAGGAGTGACATGAACTCTCTTCAGTTGTCAGGATCTTTTGCTGCTTGTCATGACCTTTCAAAGACAACTGAGATTGACCTTTCAGTGACATTGGCCAGGTCTCTCTGCACTTGTGTGTTTGTCCTATCAAGTCCCATGTTCTTATTTATATTACCTAATATGATCCTTCTCTGAGTGTAAGTCTTCCTTGCTCTGGATTGTCCTTCTGGTCTCATGATGTAGAATTGCTGAAGGATTCTCTAATTGGTAAAGATCAAGGCGGAGAAGTCATTGAGAACTTCCAGGTCCTTTGTCTCCAAGTCTCCTGCCCCCTTCAGCAGTAGAGGCACATTTTTCCTAGTTTTCCTTTAGCTGCTCATACACCCGTAGAAGCCCTTTTAACCACCCTTTATGTCTGTCCTCAAGTCCAACTTCTCATCTTTGGCTTCTAAAACCCTGTTCCTGCACATGCAGACAGTGTCTCTGTAATCTTGAGTCACCTGCCACTGCCTCCATCTCGTGTACGCTTATGTACAGTGACAAATCATGTCTCCTCCTCTCCCTTCTTCCCTGCTGCTTGGCAGACAGACAGCTAGGCCACTGCCAGAATTGCTCAAAGATGTAAATGGTTTGGCTGTCGTATAAGGCACTTATCTTTAGGTGAATACCCCACACTGCAGCAGCAGAAGTTGCAGCCAGCAACTGAGTTTTGAGGTCTTCAGTAAAATGCCTGCAGTTCCCATCAGTGACTAAGCACTGGATTTTGTTTGCACTAGCTCGAAGTCAGAATCTCAATTACTTTGTAAAGTGCTACGCTCTTTTCCCATGCTGATGGCTTGATATCCAGATTTAAATCCCAAACACATTTTCAGAACTTGGCAGGTGTAATGAAGCAGTGGAGACAGCTTTAGCTGTAGCAGAGATATAGAACAAAACTGGCATGTGGAGGACAGGAAGCGCATGAATATTTCAAAGGCAATACTAATCTTGTTGCTGGTCACTGTCTTTTGGTACATCTTTGTTAAACTTTGAATAGCCTGTGATTTTGCTGGCAGTGAAGTTTTGTCTTAATAAAGCAAGAGGAACATATGCTATATTGGCACTGTTCATATGTTGAGGAGTCTCAGCTTTTCCTTCCATCAATTTCTTTCAGAAGTTAATTGTCAGAACAACAGTTAGAACATTATCTATCTATTGCCATGCTTGTTGACTCTGCTTTTCTTAATAACAAGGTAATTTTTGTGAGTATTTCCATAATGTCATGCACCACCTAACCCATTTTACTCCAGAGAAGCAAACATAATATCTTATCTAAGCATATCATAATATGGTTAATATCTTCTATCATATTACTCTGTGAAAAATTGCCATTTTAATGCAGGCTAAGAAGCCTCAGACACAACACGGGCCAATCGGATATGGACAAGTCAGTGTAGAAAAAAGAAACAGGATCACAGAATCATGGAATCACAGGATAATTTGGATTGGAAGGGACCTTTGAAACTCAACTAGTCCAACTCCCCTGCAATGAGCAGGAACATCTTCAACTAGATTAGGTACAATAAGTAGGACAGTTAAGGCACAAGTGACCTAATTTTCATGTCTGTATCTCATGACTTACCTGAGTACTGTGGCAACCTCAGCGGCCGTAGGTAGGGGTAGAAGAGGTGATTATGAGGTGTTCCTCATATTTTTGACTATCTGGTTGCTGGAGTGCCTTCTGGGCCAGCAAGAGCTGCAGCTTCTGCTGCCACTTCAATTGCTGCCATCTAGTGTCACATTGTGGGAGGACAAACAACAGAGGTTGCAGCTATTCTCACTGTGACGAGGTCGGGGAAGATAGGCTCCCCTTTTGCCTTCAGAATCAAGTTGTCTAGCAAGTGTGATTTCAGCCACGGGACAGGCTAGCTTCACACAGATTTTATCTCTATTTTACCTTCTAGTTCAAGGCTAGAGCAGTTATCCAGGAACCTTGGGCTGTAGACACCCTTTTCTGCTGAGGGGATTCAAACCCACATCATCTATTTCCCATGAAAGTGCCCTCAATAGTAGCATAAGCACTTTCTGCTTCTAACCTATTTCTTGTCCTGCCATATGTGATCATCCCCTTGCCACTACCAGGAATGCCACCACACTGGCTTGGATTGCTGTCTTGGTTCTGTGTTGTGCTAGTCATTTGGATTCATGACTAAAGTGAATCTTTTTACAAGTTTCCTGAGGCAAGCAGGACTTTTGGTGTCCTCTCTCCCCTGCAATACTCCAAAACTGGGACAGGATCAATCTGCTTCTTGGAGTATTGATAGAGCAATTGATTTGCTTTGTCTGGGTATGTAATTACCAACAATATGTAGGAATATATTATAATGAAAGGTTATCTGGACCAATCATATGAGATTCTGTATGTGCTGTAATTATCTTAAGAAACAGCCTGCTCATTTGATAGCATTTTCTTTTCCATGAGAATGTGATTTTAAAAAACTTTATTTTTCCTGACCACAGTATCTGAACTGATGAAGAACACCCAGTTACGGGGAAAATTTGAAGGGTTTTTGCTAATGGATACAGCAGGGTTTTAGGGTAGAGTCATAAGTCCTCAGACTTTGACTGGAATTTTTTAGGAACACGGATCCTGTGTGTGCAGTAAATACATCTATATTGTCCAGGATATTAGCAGAACTATTCAAGCACAAGTAAATATGAGAATGTTATGTTGAAAATCTCAGTTATTTCTAATTGATGAAAATACCCTGGTGTTTATACAAACCTACACAGTGACTCACAATGAAATGAAGTCAGCAAAATACCAGACTTTTTTACATCCAAAACAGAGACAAGTGCCATATGTTCATAAAATACTTTTCTCCTTAGTAAATGTTTATGAAGAAAATGAATGGATAATTTCCAAAAAGAAAAACTTGTGTAATACTATTTTCAGATAACAGAAGTATTTTTTATTTAAGATTTTTCCTTTTCATTTACTTATTTTCATTGCAAATCAGATGACACACAGAGGTATCTGCTATAGCATTCATTACTTTATTGTGGTCCCTGACTACTAATACAGCAAAAAATACAGGAAAACATCTTTCCCTGCAGACCAGAAACCCCTGATGGTTACTGATTGATGGCCCAGGATGTAGTGCCCACGGCCTGACAGAATTGTACCTAGTTGGTGTTAAGCCTGGTGGAACCTCATGTGGAAGACACTTCTCACCTCAAATCTTAGTCTTGGGAGATACTGAGTTCAACAGCAACTGAGCCTTCTAAGGACGTAGTAAGAGTTACTCCTTCTCCCTCAGTTATGGAGGGATTGGGTAGAAGCAAATTTAGTTTTAGTCCTGGCTTGATACAAAATATTCTCTTATTGAGCTTTCCTGCGTTAACTGGAGTTATATCTTCTCTTCAATTGCTTATGAATCTTTTAGTAATGAGGGTACTAAGCTACTGATCAATGTTGAAAGTATCAGCAGATAGACCCGAGCGGATTCTACAGGTGAGTAGCAAGTGTTTGCTTTCTTTTACAATATAAGGACAAGGAATCATTAAATAAAACTAGTAGGGGCAGTTTCAAAGCAAACAAAGGGACAAGATTTCATTGAGAAACAGAGTTAAGCCGTGGAATGCCTTGATGAAAAATACCATGGCTGTTAAAGTTTTACATGGGTTCAAACACAACTGAGAACATGCATAGGAGTAAAAGGTCTACCAAGAGTTATTAAAGGCATATACATTTCCAGCCAAGGAAATCCCAAGTTGTTGAGGTCTAGAGAGTACGAGGTCTTACTCCAGGCTTGCCTTATGCTCATACTCTTCCCTCTGCATCAGTTTCTGAGCAATAGGCTGGATTGATCTGTGCTGTGAATCTATCTATTCTTAGTGTAGCTACATGTTTGAACTTTGTCTTCCTGCCAATAAACATGGCAAAAAGCAACTCTCACATTCAATTCTGAGCAGTCCTCAGTAGCCCACGGTGGATTCCAGATAGCAGGAGAGTTGCAGAATATAAAGAGTACAATATGGTGTGCAATATGAATGCATTGTGATAGGCATCCTGGGAAATAAAAGAATGGGAACAAGCAGTGTTTTAACTGCATCTGTCTGGGAGAAGAATTATTCATTTGACTGAGTTGCAGACTTCCATAAGCTGTGATAATACACTGCCTATTTGTGTATGCAAAAACAGTCACAGAAAAAAACCACAGAGATGTGTGGATTCATCCAGATTCTTTGCTGGCATTAAGAATTTCTTTTACCTGGTTCCTAGATTCAAGACAAGCAATTGTAGCTAATCATACAATTAACATTTTAATTTGCTTTGAGGGTACTCAACCAACCACTAATATTATTTGTTTTCTTGGACTTGGCTATATTTTTGACATGTGCAACATGATAGTTTTCCTGTGTCACTGTTCAATTGGGCCAATATAAAGCATCCTCAGTTATTTTCTAATATTTGAATAATTGTGTGAGAAGTAAGGGATGATTTTAACACCTTTTCCTGTTGTACCGGAGAATCTGATATCCTGATATTAACATCACATCTAATATTCATAACTCTTTCCTTAGATCATAATGGGGTAGGAAATGTGCCTTGTGGATTGCCCTACACATATTGTCTAATAATTTACCATGGTCTCAGTGGCAGTTCTGGAAACCATGACCCATATTTTGTTTGCAAATAGGTTTTTCTTAATCAGGTGTGGAGGTATACCATCTGTCTGGAGCTTTGTGTCACAAACTTAAGGCACCATGTCTGCAATCAGTAGATCTTTCAGGTTTTTATTACTTTTGTAAATTTGTAAGCTCAGAGTTGGTTTCCATGTTTGTGAGACACAGGAAAAGACAGTGTTTATCAAGCCCTTTTGTTAGCTAGAGCTGCTGATAAGGCATTTGTAGACAGTTGACATTCTCTCTACCAATCCAATATCTTGATACCTTTATGTGAATCCTGCATTCAAAAACTGAGTGCTGGTGTTTGCATTTCCAGGCATCAAGCTTCATGTGCTGATCCCCAGTCTTCACTGGTTATGACCTAGGTCTGTTCTGGAGTAGTTTTTGAGGCTATTGTGTTGGTCCTCAAGCACAGAGATTCTTCAGCTCTTGCAAATTCTCAGAGTTGTTGTGCATCCACTGGGCTGCTAGCAGGATAGCCCTAGCAGGATGCTGGTCCTTGCTGCTGGATGAAGCTCTCCATCCCAGTGACTGCTTCAGAGTTCCATTCTCTGATGATCACAATCCTCTTTGCAATCAGCCTGTAGCCTTGTTCAGTGTGCGCTGCAGGGAGCAAGGGTGATTTCCTCTTCTCGCAGTTTTCCTTTTGGTCTGTCTTTTTCGAATGTATTTACATAAATCTTTAATTCATGTAGTCCCACAATGCAGGGTAGCTCACTACTGAAAGCTTTGAATTTCAACTATTTAACTTATGTTTTGTTTTTTTTTTTTTCAAAGCTAATGAAATGATTTCTGGCATCCTTTTAGTATGTACACTTTTTCAAAGCTTTATTTTAATAAAAGTAAATTTTATATTGTATTCTTTGCCATTTTTCATGCTGGAAGTTCTGTTGTTATTGTCTTGTACCCATACTGTACAAGTTAAGCTGGGACTGTATGAGTGTAGAGATCCATAACCTTTTGCTACTCTTGTAGGTTGCTCTGAATGGCAAGCATTATCTTAATTTCCTATATTTGTCACCATGACCAGTTCCATATACAGCTTTTAGCATTTTTGGGGGGGCTCAGAGAGAGCAAGAACTGATGTTTCAGCAGTTTATGTGCTGTCACAGCACATAAACTACTCTTCAGCAGGTGTTTCTGCACAGGCTCCTACCCTGTGGAGAACAGAAAGTAACCCAAAAGTGTTTACTCTGTGCAGCCAAAAGCACCCTTTTCATGCCCCATGGAACAGCTGCTGCTCAGCCTGTGGTGGGCTGGGTACCCTCTCTGGCAGAGATTCCTGAAAATGGGACCACTCCAAAGGAATTTCCTAAGCTATCTACAGTCTCACTTTGTCTTCTCTTTGGTCAGAACAGGAAGTAATATCTGACTTCCAAGGTGGCTCCTAACCCGGGCTTTATTTCAAGCACAATGGAAATAGGACAAACCAGGCTGAGGAAGAAAAAGCCTGTGCCCTCCCTCAGGTTGCAGCAGTAACCATCACCTACATTTACATGGGAGAGAGAGCTGTTGTAGCCCTAGACAATCCCTGGTACCCACACTGTGCACCTACAGCTCCTTCTACTCCACCTGTACCCCACCCGCGCCTGTCAGTGAGGGCCACGTCTAGCTCATTACAAACTGGGGTCAGTGGGCCTGCAAGGCTTGGCCTCCCTCCACACATTTGTACTATCTTGATGTGCATTAAGCTCATCAGTCTTGTGGTAAAAGCAAATGAATCACAAATGACTGGAGAAAGGGAGAAGCTGTTTTCACATAGGTTCTGCAAACTCTGAATTCACTGTATGCTACCTGAATAGAAAGACCATGCGCAACTAAAGGGAATGTAAGAAAGGAAAACAGTCCCCTGACTTGTTTTCAATTTAGTATCTACCTTCCTGCCTTTTTATTATGGGAATATGCGGTGCTGTGCGTTGGGAAATAAACACATTTAGCTGGAAGCAACAGATCTGCTTCTTTAGTCTCACAGCACAGCAACACTTGAATAAACACAAAATGTCCCTGGGAAGAGCCCTCCTGAAGCTACTGCCAAGTGACAGACGGGTGAGTTGAAAGGTTGCAACGAGGGAGTCAAGCAGAAGGGCACGTTCATTAATGCAGAATACAAGGAGAGAGCAGGGAGAACCAGTCCCTGAGGAGGCAGAAGGAAGACTTGATACTTTCTAAGCAATGAAGTACTGCCACTGGGAAATATGGTAGCATGCAAACAGGATTTTTTTGAGCATTTTTTCTTGCCTTTTTTTTTTTTCTCCTAGTTAGAGAAATTTCCCAGAAGCTTGCTAGAAGAGGGAATACTCATAGCTTTGGCAGGCTTGCATATAATTATATAATATTATTATATAGCTATATAATGACATAATATTATGATATGATATTATCATATAATACTTTCCCTATATGTTGTACTGAGAGAAGGGGAATTTTAAAAGCCTACTACATACTAAATCCTTTCTGCATGTCTTGTTCTTGCTGTAGGGATGAGATAGGAAACACCTCACCCAGGTATGTTGTACAGCATCAGGTCTTTTTTGTCACAATTGTTGCTAATTCCCACCATTAATTAGTGAAGTAATTTCAAGTCTTTGTCTCACACTAGAAGGAAATTAGAGGGAGGGTATGAAAAGGAACTGAAAGTCTGATTAATTTCAGAGAGACCTGGGGTGAGACTAGATCCTGTGTTGCAGGTAATGTTCTCAGAACAAGTGAGAGAGCTTTCAGGGCAAGAGCTTGTGAAATAGAATGAAACTTCTTTTCACTTCCATTCCTAATGTTATACACATCTAATCAGAACCATATTGCAGTTCTGTGCTCTGAAAAGCAAGATGTCCTTATGTTGCAGGTCCAAGTCTTTCATAGCAGTTACATGCTTGGCAAAATGAAGATACTCTAAGACTGTCTGTGTTTTAGAGATCTTGGACTGCTCCAGGTCTTGGAAAGCCCATTATTTTAAGTGTAAGCAAACCCAGATGGCCTGGATGTGTCATCAGTCAGCATGGACTCTGAAGCTACTTGTTTTCTTTCTGAGCTGAGTACAACACATCTTCCTTTCCTTCACTATGTACTTCCTCCTGTCATTAACCCCATCCTCTGACCTTCTTCATCTGGAGGTCTCTGGAGGAATCAACAAGAGGCAACCATGTTCCTGTTCCCATGGTGTCTGCTCAGGGTGATATTTCTCAACTTGATGCTTTGGTGGCTTCTCCATATTCCAACTTTTTACTTTGTTTTAAATAGGTTGAAGAGGATCTCATCACAAGCTAACAGCAGAGTTCCCTGTTGACTCTTACAGGATATACCCACTCTGTCTGGATTGAAGGAGTGAAGGCAGAAGCTGGAACCTCCACAGTCAAGAGGCGGTTTTTGTCCTGTTCAATTAATCTACACCAATTGGTACAAATCTGTGAATTTATGACAGAGCTCTGATTTTTTGGTCCTGGAGGTTAAGGATTTGATACTTCTGAAGATACTGGATGACCAATATATGCAAATTTCTGACATTTGCTTGCCCTTATATATATTTTTCTCAAATATAAACTACTGTATTACTCTTTATAGATATTCTGCTGGAATCTTATAAGAGATATGTGTCTATGAGCTGGAAAACGAGGAGAAGAAGATGAAAAAGACACTACTTTTTCAGTCATTCATGGCCATATCCAGAAAATTTTCTTTAACCCAAAAAGTGCCCATGGCTTCACAGTGCATTATGCATCTTCTGCATTACTGAAGGTCATTTTCTGAGACACAGCATTTAATAAAGTGGCTCATTGCAAGAGAAGATGGATGTGACCGGCAAGTGCTGAAGAATCTCAGTGGGCCTCCACAGATTTTACTGACCTTGCAGGGATAGTTTGGAAATAGCCTGCCTCTGCAATATAGTCTTGCCCATGCTGCTATTTAACATAAGAAAAGATTCATAGCTACAAAATGCTTAGGGAGTTGCACTGAGTCATGTACAGAAGAGAACTCTCAATACAAGATGTCCTAAGCTAAAGTCTTACACAACTGACATGCAAGAGCACGGGTGGGTTATGAGGCAAGTATTGCTGCTAGCCTGAAGACATGGTATGTTGCAATAGCAGGAACTTCCAAAAAAAGTTCATCTCCTCTCAAAAAGTAATTTGTTATGATGCAAACAGCTGACAAATCTTAGACAACATTAATATAGAACTAAAGACGTACAGCCAGGAATTAGACACAGTTCCCTATGCAAATGGATCAGTCCCCACAGATTAGCATGCAGATGAGGCACTATACTGATTTGAGAGAGAGTTCCAGAGGAGTGGTATGAAGTCATGCAAACTTCCAGGTCTTTGCCTATGAATAAAATATGAAAAATTGCCTATTTGGGACACTACTTAGATACAAAATATTTAAACCTTTCAGGTGTTGAGAACATTGAGAAAATTTACTTTTAGAGAAAAGCAATACGAGGCCTTGAAAACTCAAGAATGTCCAAAAAAGACAGCATGTTCCCTAAAATGTTTGTTTTAAGCTTATTTTAATTTAAACTCTCCTGTCCTAGTGAAGATTTATTTACACATCTGGAATTAGGTATTTAGGCATTGTCTTAAGAAGTATGCAGCTCCTTCTCATCCTCTCTACCAGTCCTATGATATTTTCCATCCAGCTGTGGGTAAAGAACTTGGCTTGGACTTCTGAACATAGGAAACCAGACAACTGCAAAATTCCCTAAGTGTCCTGCTATAAAGCACTTATATGTCCGTCTCATGCCAGAACTTCCTCCATGCAATGCTTCTGCAGAGATATCAGGAGCTTGATCCCCTTCAAGAAGGACTGGCAATTAAAAGGCCTAATTCCATCCTAAACCCTCGTTCTGTAGTAAAGGCAAATATTTCTAGCTGAAGAAAATTCCTTTGCTCACATTTGGAGAGCTGACTGCCTCACTCACACTCAGATCAAAATATCAAATACTTGCCTGAACTTTCTGCATCACCTTGTTAGGTAATTGAGTTTTGGGAGCAGATTGCATAAAAAGCCTTGGAGTCCAGGGTGAATCAAACTCCAAAATGACTTGATTTTATGCCCTTTGATTTCCCTGAGATGAGTTGTGCTGGCAGGACAGTTACCTTCTGCTTCAAGACTGTTGGCTGCAGAATATCTTTCAGAAGGAGGCTGGATTTCCTTTTTAACTACAGAGGGACCTGCGGGTGTGAGTTTTGATGACAGATTAGCTCTAAGCCTCCTAAGCATAACTTCAGGTAAAAACAAAAGCTCTTAGTCTTCAAGGGATATTCTGCAAACATGGCAAGGAAACAAATTTAATTTCACTTCACTTTTTCTTCCAGGACATGCCTTGCTCACAAAGGAATATTGAGAGGAAAGGACCGACTGGGCAGAGCAACCACTTCTGCTATGCTTAGATCAAAATTCTGGCATGATGTTTGAACAGATGTCTCTTGTGGTGATATACATTGTATGCTGCCGGGCATGCTGCTCCTTTTTGTTGGGCAGAAAAAAAGCAAAGGGCATACTTTGTCTGACAACACTTCTGTGAAGTAGCCCAAATTAGGCAAACAACCTTGCTAGGCCCTGATCAAAAGCCTGCAGAAGTCAGTGATAGGCTTTATCCTTTTGCAGAGCCCTTGCTGCCATGCCCAGCTTCAATGCTTCCAGCTGGAAGGGTGCAGTTCCCTGCTCAGGTGTGCACCTGCTGCATCCTGGCCAGTCTCGCCACACAGAAATCCACTTACTCGTGTTTACTGGCTTGCTGTGGGACAAGCTCTAACAAGCCTTCAATGCTAACTGGCTTTTCAGGGAGTTCAAACATACAAAATGAAGTATACCCCATGTGTTCAAGCTCTTTCTACTCTTTAATCAACATCTTTCTTTACTCCCCTGTGTAATTTCACCCTTTTTAATTTACTGTGTAAAATAATTACACATTTTTCCTTTCTTTAGTGTACAGAGATACATTTCCTCTAATTACAGCCCCCCCAATATCCTAAGAAAGATTCTATGTAATTTTTTCAGTTACTGTAACCATTCTTTAGCTTGGGAACGGAGCTTCAGCTGTGACCCTTCATGTGGACTATTCCTAATATAAGAGGTCTAGTCTTCTTTGCAGTGTGACCACTTTGCTAGTAAAAAGGGGGTTTAGAAGAAAGAGAAAGTATATCTTGATGAAGGATTGCCAATTCTCACACTATTATTATGAGTTTCACAGTATTTTGCTTGAAGTCTTAACTCTTCAAGGCAGGTGCTTTAGTGAAGGTCTCAGCTTTCTTTCTCTTCTCCCTTTCCCCTTTGTTTTTTTTCTCATTTCAAGGGAATATTTCTAGACCCTAAATTTATAAGATAATCTTTAAAATGTCATCCTGATTTAGCAGGATCAAGAGTCAAAGAAAAACACTTCAGAAAATTAAACCCAAAAATTTTCTAACCAAGTTTATGAACTAGTCCCATTTTCAGAATAAAGGACTGATCATATCAAGAGACAGAGTAGTCTAACAAGCTTCTATCTTGTGAGTTTATTGACTGTTATTAGCACATGTAACTATTTAATATCAGTCCTTCACCAAGTTCTCAGGATGATGACCTTGGCTAGATCTTTGGGTTGATACTGTAATAAAAATTACATGTGGAGCTAGGTAACACCACCTATAATTAAGGTTTCCTAACATTCTGTATTTTAAGATCCTGTTTTTTGTTGCATATAATTTGCAGATTAACTATTCAGACTGTAATTAGTCAGGTGTTTGCCAGGGATAGAGGGAATCTTTTTCTGAGTAGTTTTGTCTGAAGTGCTTCTCTGCTTCCTAGAAAAGACTAAGGGGAAAAAGGTCTTTTGAAAACAGTTTGCATAAAAAAAGTTGAATGATTTCACTGACAATTGCTGGCATTTGCCTGCTTTGCACCAGAGGCCAGGGCTTTGTCAGGAAACAGGCACTGCTGCCAGAGGTGGGCACTATGCTATCCCTGAGAATCTCTCTTCAAATTTGGCCTGGTTTGGAGCCTTCGCAAACCACAAGGTCACAGATGTTTGCCTAATCTTTGCTTAAAACCCCCTGCTGCTATTCTGCAGCCTCTGAAAGTATATTGTCCTAGTAGTTAACTCTTATTAGAGAGGTTTTCCTAATATCTAGCTAGAATCTTCCTTGCTGTAAAGTAAGCTAAATTCTTCTTGTACAACAGTGAGTGGACATAAAAAACAACTGATCACTATCCTCTTCAGAATAACCTTTTATATATTGTAAGACTGTTATCATGTCCCTGCTCAGTCTTCTCATTTCTAGACAAAACTAACTCCATTCCTTCAACCTTTTCTCATAGTTCCAGTTTTCTAAACCTCTTATCATTCTCATTGCTCCCCCTTTTGTCTGCTTTCCAGCATGTCTACACAGGCTTTTTGCTGGGCAGCACCCCAAAATGGACACAGTTGCAATAATGTAATGTAGAGTAAAGTACTGCTCCTGCATCATGTTCAACATTCCTTTCAATATCACACAGAATGAAATTACCCTTTACTTCTGATCAGCATCAGTTTATAAATACATATTTGATTTGTTCTGTACTGTGACCTTCCTCTTGGTGTTGTTTCCTGCTCCTTTACTCCTAGTTTTACTAGCATTTTACTTCTCCTTCCTAAGTATAGGGCAATACATTTATCTTCACCAATTTCGTTTGGTTAATTTTAGACAATGCCTCCAATTTATCAAGGTCAGTTTCAATTCTAATCCTAACCTCTTAAAAGCTTTCAGCTCCCTCCAGCTTGACATCGTCTGAAAATTCTACACACTTTCTGTCTTTTCGATTATCCAAATCATTAATAAAAATATCAGATAGACTAAACATTAGAGAACCTGGTTGGACCACACTTGAAATTCCTTCCTTAAAATTCCTTCAAGTAGCAAAATTACTTTCTACACACCCTTGGTGGGTGTGTGACCTCACATATTTACATGCTGCTGTTTTCAGTAGCAGCAAGAGTATCAAAAGCAGAGAGGAGGAGGCAAAATTCCTGGCCCAGGAATCCACCTGTCTGCTGCTGCTGAGATTGTGCAGTGAACCCCCCAGGAAGAGAAGTGGCAGCTATTGTAGGTATGTGGGGGGAAGCAAAGGAAGTACAGAAGACCAGGGAGCAGAATCAATCTGTGAGAGGCAGAAAGGCTGGTTTGGAACCATGGCACACATCAGTGTCTGTGCAGATGCTCCAGGGAGCAGGACTCAACCATCTGTCCTGGCAAGCACACCTGCAACCTGCCACAGAAGAGAACAGGTTCTTGAGGCTGCTGCTGTTAGCTCAGCACCGGAGGTCAAAGGGATTCTGGAGCTGGAGTCTCAGGCTGCTCTTATGCATTTAAGAATGGGAAGCTGGAGAGATTATTGTACAGTAAAAAATGTTTAAAATACATATATGCAAATAAATCAGAGAATGTTGCAAAGACAAATATTCAGTACTCATAAACCACAGAAATGAAGACTGATGATGGAGATTTAATTTATTCCCTTTTTGTGTATGCTTTGAAAAACTTTATAATAAAAAAACCAATTCCTTAAAGAGGAACACCTTGGTTTTCCAGTAAGACTCAAGGAAAGTAGTATCAAGGAGCAAATTTATAGGTAATGCTGCTGCTTGTCTTCATAATTCAGTGTGTTTCAACATGCTGTATTTGCAACACAGTTAGGGTTCATGTAACACAGGCTGATAGTGGATTGCACTTAACTTTATAAAATTATTTTAAAGTATTCTTATCAGATTAAATACAATTCTGACAAACCCAAGATGACAAGGAAAAAAAAAGGAAACATCTGGCAAATGATATTCAAAAACTACGCAGAGTCTGTGCATTTTTATTTATAGATTAAGATGGTTCTGCTGGAAGAGGCTGGATATAGGGAAAGAGGAAGATTTTTATGATGAATGTTGATCAAACAGTAATGGAGGAATCACGATTATTGACTGATACAGGTTATCTCTTACAGGCATCACCTGTCAGGCCAACCAGATGATGGACTTATGGTCACTATTCAACAGCCCAGGCTCTTGGAAGGCAAAAAGTAACATGAAGATACTGTGCACCAGGTGGACTAGAATTACAGGTAAACATGAAATAATAGGATTTACCATGTTTTTTAATATGAAAACATCCCCTTTCTAGTAGCCTTTTTTTTTTTCACTGTGTAAATAATCCTGAAAATTTTATGCTCATCAAGAATAGGTGATATTTATTGATTATTTAGTCTACTGGTTCTTCTGAGACCAGAGCTTCCTTGGATCAAGAAAAACCCAAAGAACATGGAATTGCTGCTCCTCTGGCTTTAGATTTTCTTTTATTTATTCATTATGTGCAAGATAATTGTTCATCAACCAGTATCAGGGACACACTTTTGCAAGCTACAGAGACTTTTTTAGCATTATGGTAAACCCAATGTCCTCTTACTAATGACATAAATCCACCCTAGGCAGAGGTATGGACATTGGCATGATGTCATGAGTTACAGAAGCTTTGAAACAGGTCCAGTGCTTAAACAAACTATTGCAGTTAAGCAGGCTTTGGGTTTGGATCAATTTACACTGCTTTTGTGCTGTTTACTTCACTGATACTTTTTATGGCAGTGCTACTAATGGATATATTATGCAAAGGTAACACTTCACTCAAATTCATAGTAGTAGATGTTATCCAATTTACTGAAAGCAAGAACTGACTCTGAATAAATTTTAGGCATGCAATGAAGCAGTTATCCTGAAGTTTACTGTCTGAATTCTCTCACAGGTCAATGGAAAGAGTACAAAAGCCTGCAAAATTTCCTGGCAGAGGCAGACACATTTGCCCTCTGGAAGCATTTACAAACACATACTTCTTTCCACCGACTATAAGGGAAATTTGGTGCTTTCTTTCAGGGCACAGGCTACTTATACACCTAAAGTTTAGGTACAGGTTAGGAGGTGTTGTACACAGTATATATTTGGTTTCTGCTTTGCAAACGAGAGGCCCTGTGTATTCTAACATGTGCCATGCATTTGAGAAAATCTAAGGGCAGTGGGCCTTAATCTCATTTTAGCCAGGTGTTAGCCTGGGGTAACTTGCTAATGACAGTGGAGTCTTGCCAACTTTGCACCTGTGCAGTGAGAGCAGTAGTTCCACTTCATGATAACTTTGAACGTTGCTGAACTGATATTTTTCCTATATTGGAATGAAAACAAAATCTTCCAAGCACGTTGTCAGAATGTATTTGAATGGAAAAATGCATTTTTGGATCAAAACCCCATCACATTTCTGTCTGCCCTCTCTTTCTCTTTTCCTCTAATCTTAGAAACCTCCTTCTCTCCCCCAAATCAACATGGTCACTTTTCCATATAGCCTGTAAGCCTCAGCAGAGAATATTGGTTTGGCAAGAGGAAAAGAACTTTCCAGACACAGCCATGGGTCCATTCCATGCAAAGATATAACAATTAGAGAGCAGAGAATAGACAAGAGAAAAGAGTTACTGAAAAAATAGATTCACTTCAATCAAATCCTTTCCTGAGGTTTAAGAACGCTTCTATAACTTTGTGTATTGTTTTTGGTTTTGTTTTTTAATTTTCATTTCCATTGGCTTGTCCACTTGTGACTTGCAGATGAGACTACCAGCTGTAGTGCCAAAACACCACTGGAAATACCATACTTTCTATTGTTCTGGCCATATGATATGTTGGTACATGCAGTTGGTACCCTCTAGAGGAAAGAAAATGGTTCCCATCAAATTTCCAGATGAGGCCAGGCTGGGTCACCCAGTAGTTTGCAGAGTTGTCAGCACAACCTAAAGATGACAAAGAGTATGTCCCTCTGTAGGGCAAGGAGAAATTTGAGGATATTCCTCAGATTTTTTAATGGCCATAAAGGTAACCAGTCACCTTTGCTTCTGAGTGCATCTCACATTGGGTGCTGAATAACCTTCAGACATTGTACTCTGGGTAGTTACTCTAGCTTACTGAATATCAACAAATCCAGTTTTTTCTTCCCTTTTGCCCAGAAGAAGTCAGAAAATTGTACCAGCTCTGAAAGCCTTAATTCAAGCCTCTTAAATTGCTGCTCTGTACTTTTCATGTCAGAAGTATTTTCTGAAAGTGCATGTGTCACCTAATGTGTTACTTTTTTTTAGAAACAAACAAATATTTCTTGGAGATTGCTGAATGTCAGTTATTTTAAATGCTATATTTACCTCTGTTTGAGTCCTGCTCCAGCAGATAGAAAAGAAAGTTCTTATTTCCACAGTTTAGCACAGTGGCTCATTAAATACAGTCAAATTTTGTTACCATTCTTACTCTTATCCTGCCTCCCTATTGTGGTGGCTAAATCCCAATTGTGGGGGGCAGGAGGCATGTGGGGGGGAGCTGAGAAATCAAGGAAGCCAGTGGTGGATCTGAGCCACCCCCTTCTTGAGCCTGTTTGGAATAGCTCCTCCCATTGAAGCTTGGGAATATTCATAGACCCCTGAGAAAATGTGAGCCAAGCCCTGCTCCCGTCCCTCTCTCTCCCCATGGGTTGTTCCATATTGCCCCGGGCCCTCTTGGAACCCCCTTAAAAACCCATGGGGAACAGAGCCGCTCTCTCTTGGTGCCACGGGGCTGGACCTGGCTCTTCCCTTCCCGGAGTTCTGATGCCATAAATCCAACCTGGCGGTGCGCAGCCACCTCCTCTTTGTTCTGGTGTGCCTGTGTGACACCGTGCGAGGCGGGGCCAGCCAAGATCGCATGGGGTGAGGAATATCAGCAGCAAGGGATGTGCTCTGCCGGGAAGTTCTCATGGTCAGAGCTTCTGTGGAACATGCTCTGATAGCTCCTGCCCTGCCCCACCGCCACAAACAGGCAAAGTTTAGACCTCCCTCTATTTTTTTCCACTCAAATAAATTGGACACTCAGAGCATCTCATGCATGTTGGAGGAATTTCTTGATGTTGGCAACAAGCTGATATAATGGCAATTCCCTACAAGCAGTGCAGCAGAGAAGAAAAGAGAAGATTTTGAACTTGCCGTCTTTACAGAATATTTCTGCCAACTCAGGCAGTATCAAAAAAGCACACAGTAGAGACAGCAAAATAACCAGTGATGCATTAAGTCTCTGTAGGTAATACTGAGATAACTACTAATAATGCAAACTAGCAATTACACAAAATCAAAACCTAAACTTACAAGTGAGGGATGTGAGCTACAAATAGATGTTCACTGGTCCTCATTCTAACAAATCCGTCACTCCACAGGAAGCTTTGTAAAGCAGGAGCATCTTTCCCAGTACGAGCTTCTGGGAGCGCATGGATCCCTTTCCTGAATTGTACATATAATTTTTAGATAACAGCAGGTTAAGATGAGGGTCTTGGCTGTGCCTTCAAGAAGCTCAATGAACTTAGGTCAAGTCATCCAAAAATCAGCTGGTGAAGGGTAAAGATTGGAATCAAAACTTCATCCCTGTGGCATAATGAGGGAAACCTTTTCTAGGCAGGAGAGAAAAGCAGGCCTTTCAGAAACCCACTGGATCCTGTCAAAAGGATCATCTTTGGTATTAGGAACTATGGCAAATTGTATTCTTGTTCCTGCATTGGGTATGTTTTCTGACCTTGTCTTCTTCATATATACAAAAATGTGGACTCTTCATATACATATCCATGTCTGCTACTGAACTGTTCACACCTTTGGTCAATAGAGAGAATGGTCAAGGAAATCATAAAGTAAAATTCATGTATAGGTACTTAACACAGGTAGGATAACTTGTGTCGCTAAAATGCATCCTTTTTTCACAGCCCAACACAGGAACCTTGGCTTACTATGTTCTATACCTATATTGTAAGCCTGAACTTAGGTTACATGAATCCCACCCAAAACAACATTCACCTAAGAAAATGAAAAGCCAACCAGTCAAACAAAAATTTGAGAAGAGCATCTGACTCAAAGAGACTTCTCTCACCAGACAGTTTCTTCCTGGGAAGACAAAGAGGACAAACCATACACAAGGCTATTAATTGCTTTGACTAATGTATAATTAGGAAGAGAACAGATACACTACAGGTGCAAGGTAGTATAAGAACCTGTGTGAGATCAGCATACAGTAGAGACACAGTGAAGCTGGTTTATCTAGAGAGTGGGTTGCACAAAATGACATTGTTTAAAGCCTTGATACATACAGTAACTGTTTAATGATAATGGTGGAAGAAGAATATTTAGAAATACAAAGTAATGGGGAAAATGCATCATACTTCTAAAAGGCAATCCAGATGAATCTTTGTATTATTTTAAAATTTAATGCATGGCCTAGCATCCTTATTTCAGCTGGGATAGAGTTAATTTTCTTCTTAGTAGCTGGCAGAGTGCTGTGTTTTGGATTTTGTATGAGAATAATATTGATAACACACTGATGTTGTAGTTGTTGCTAAGTAGTGCTTACTCTAAATCAAGGACATTTCAGTTTGCCAGAGCAACAGGTGCACAAGAAAATGGGAAGGAGCATGTCCAAGACAGCTGACTCAAACTGGCCAAGGGGATATCCCATAGCATAGAACACCATGTTCAGTATATAAACAGAGGTGAATTGGGGCCTATTGCTGCTTGAGAACAGGCTGGGGGCTGGCCAGTGAGTGAAAATCAATTGTGTTGTGCATTACTTGTCTTGTCTTATTCCTCTCTCTTTCTTCTTTTAATTGTAGTTGTTATTCTTACTATTATTTTATTGTTGATATTGCTGTTGTTGTTTCAATCATTAAACTGTTCTTATTACAACCTATGAGTTTTATTCCTTTTTCCAATTCTTATTCCCACTGTGGGGAGCAGGAATGATTGAGTGAGTGGCAGCTTGATGCTTAATTTCTGGCTGGGATTAAATCATGACAGCAAAAAATCAAAAGTTGAGCCATAGAAATATTTTGTATCAAAACAATTGGGACAGTAACCTGTTAAAATCAGAGCAAACACCTTCCGTTGCTGGGATAAACCACATCTCCAAAGCTCTTGCTGCTGCATCTCAAGGCAGTTCCTTCTTTTACCTCCACCTTTTGAATCCAAAAATTCCACAGGCTGTGTCCATGCACCCTCTCGCCTTGTCCCCTGAGCTGGTTGTCCACAGCCTGCCAGCACTTCTGCTCTGCAGCTCCCTCTTCCCTGGGGTGAAACCCCCTTCTGGAAATACCTCCTGGAGAAGGAGACTATTTTAAGTCTGGTGGCAGACATATCTGTGAAAGCTTTTCAAAGCTCTCTTTTTATGATGTCTGTCTCATATATACTGTAGCCTGTGGTTTAACTAAACCTTTCTGTCTTTAAAGACTAATAATTTGAGGTCTCCCATTATCTTTCTGATTGCCATGATCAAGACAGGGTGACTCTTAAGCTATTTTTGGAGCAAAGACTCTTTGAAATGTTTGTTCTGAGTCAGAACTTTATTGCAGCCTGGGTTTTAAGTGACCTGTAAGTATCCAGTTAAACCCTATCAGGGCCCACAGAGCTTCTGACCTTTGATTCAAACAAAGCATGTGCTTAAATAATGGATTTAAATTAATGCATCTTGTATCAGGGCTTTAGTTGATAGGTTTTTTTTCAATTAACTGGTATAACATTTCTTTCTAGTTGATGTATTGATGTCAAAGTGCCAGAATGGTTATGTTGCCAGCCAGCCTTTAATTTCAGATTTTTCTTTTCCTCGCTGATCTGGGATAGCAACCACTGTCTTTATTTTACAAAAAGCGTTTGATCCTCCATGCATGTAAAAAAAGTCAAAGTTTCCATTCACTTCTGTTGTGCAGGAGTACTTCCACAATATACTGACAGTTCCCTTGGCTTGATACTGAGGCACTAAATTAAGAAATATGCACTTTTATCTCCAAATCTCAGAGTTTTTTTCATTTAAAAATATCTTAAAAAGCAAGTACCATAATTTGCAGCTTTAAAAAAAGAAGGAAATAAATTTTACCTTACTACTATAAACAAGCATCCTGTTTTCTGCAAATTGAGCTGCAGAGCTTTGGTCTAAATATCAGACAGAAAATGGCTTTTGCCTAGCCTTATGGTTTTATATAATGGCAATTATATATATGAAAATTGATTTTCCTACAGCAGTGTTTCCATCAACAATAAACATATTGCTGTGCACTATATTCTCTTTCTCTAATTTGTGTTCACTTATGGTTTTTAATATGATCATCACTGATGAAGAATTATATGCTATTTCTAAAATAAAATGTGAGGGTGCACAGTGAACATAAAATTATAATGTCAAACAATTCAGACATGAAGATAGACAAATTCAAAACAGTGGTCAGACAGTATTTGGAGTCTAAGAAAATGTGAAGTGAAGAACATGATCCTAAGAAAGTTTTGGAATAATTCAGCAAAGTGTATGGCCAGATACTCCATTAATTAAAGCCTTTAACTGAGATATATCACTAAGAAGAAACTTGTGGTCCAATGCAGGAATTATTTCATGGTCTGTGTTTTTATTGAGGATATCACTTCATTAAATGATTACAATGGTCCCCTTTTGCATTAAAGTCTGTTATCCAGCAGTAACACAACAGAGACATTAGTCACGACTCTGAAATCCTGCTAAATTTTATAAATTACACAAAGATATGAGATTCTTAATTATTTCAGATTGCAATCTCTTAGAGTGGCTTGGATCCACTAGTAAATTCCATCAGAAGAAGTGTTTTGATATGATTGAGAGCAGGGGAATAAAGAGGGCAGGTGACATCTGCAGGAAGAAGATTATATCCTGACAGCCTGCCACCCTGGCTAGGATTTCTGGGCCAGATTAAGCTGAAAATGAGCTCTAGCATGGCATAGTGTCGGTTTTCCCTCTATGAATAGCAACACAATGATTAAGAGAAATGAGTAAGAAAGACAAGATGAATTTACTTCTATACATGTTAAATAGCTGCTGCTAATTGCATGGTGTGTACCATCTTGGCATGTCCACATTCAAAAAAAATGAGACTGCAGGGTCTGGAGCAAAGAGTGACAGGGAAAAGGATCTGCTGGTGAGAGACTGCAAGTCAAAGTCTTTGCCAAAATAGTAATTGTGAGGTACCTCAATGGCAATGTGCTAGCACTCTCAAAGGGGGTAAATACTGTCTGCTTTCTGATGGAGAGGAGACAAGGACTCTCAGCTGGAAACTGAGCAAAACCAAAGTAAGAAAAACCTGGCTGTTTTTCTGAAAGATAAACGTTAGTCAAGATATTAATCTCAACAGAAGAGTAGCTGATAGAAGACAAAATGAAATGTTAAGATGTTTAGAGGGTCTAATACTCTTCTTACTCAGTTTTTTACATGAAAGCAGCAGAATCAGGGACATTATTATTAGAATACTGACCTAATCCATGCCACTCTTTTCTCATCTACTACAAGATTTCATTCCAGGGACGCTGAGAAGAAGATAAGTTTCCACGGAAGCAAGAACAAAGGGGAACTTTCCAAGGAGTAATATTTAAATCCTGAGCCCTGAATTTATGCATGACCTGGAGCTTTTGTACACCTGGTTGATGGGGAAGGTTTTGAATCCAAAAGAATGACTGACTTGAACTTCAGTGAGTTCACTGCAGGAACTTGGACATTCAGTGGGAGTTCTGTCATGAAATTTTGGAATGGAGATACATAGAATCCAGAGATGTCTTTAGTTTGAAAGGTCATTCTGTCAGAATTATTGCTTATACATATCATGGGTTAGAGTGCTACAAATGACATCAAAATAAAACCAAAAGACAAATTCATACATATCAAATTCCCCTGAACCTGGGTATTTGGCTAAATTGGGACATAGATAAAACCATTTGTGGCTTTAAGTATTTAACACCTGATTGAGGAACTGGCCAGACCAAAAATACTATTCCTCATCAAAAGTTTTATAGGAAGAGTAGAATTTTGTAAAGTTCAGACTTTATCTTCTTCACATCCACCTCTAGCTCACAGAACAGCAGTCCTTCCTGGTTCCATTATCCTATGTTTCTCATACTAAAAGATAGGTGAACTCTGTGAACCTAATAAAAATGCAGTTCTAGTCATTCAAAATTCACGTGTGCCTCTTAATAATTACCACTTTACTCACAGACTTATTCCTGCTTACATCAGCATATGCAAGCAGGCCCAGTGTTTTTTTATTCTGATGTTTTAGGGCATTTTACTGCGTTTTTCCATAGGATATTCCATTCTGCTTCCTTTGCTTTGATATTACATCACATTTGATGTTTTCTCCAGGGACTAATGATTATACCTTATGGCCACTCAGAGGCCTGTATCCAGTCAGTATGGACAGTGGAGTTAAATCTTGTTAGAATTTTTACTTAATTCCATTCTGTTTGTATTAATTTAGACTATTTGCACTTTTAATACTCTCTGTGGAAGTACAGTTAAGTAAGTATTATGAAAAAAATTTCTTGGTGAATCCCTTAGTTTTGTAACTTAACTTCTTGGTGAAGAGCTGCATTGGAAACTACTCCACTCAACAGCTTTTGGGTTTGCTTTAAATAAAGAGATAATTGAATGGGCAAGAGATGCCCTTCACAGCCCTCTGGATTCAGATAGACATCTACTATGGGTTGCAGTGTAGTCATACAGGTAATGAGACTCAGCCTTTAGGACTGCTCTTTAGTATAATACAGTGGAGGAAATGTTATCTTGTGGGAGTAGTTAAAGAAGGAAGGAATGGACATTATCAATACCCATTGTCCAAAATCCAATACCAATACTTCTTCAATAGGTCCACATGTTGGTGGAAATGGAAGCAGCCTGGTGACACCTCTGAAGAGTCTCCTGCCAAGTTTTCTGCAGAGCAGAGTAGTTGAGGGGCTGCTAGATCTGCTCTATCAGCTCTGAGGTAACATGGCATAGGCATCTCCAGTGCAGGAGAGATCCTGCAGTTCAATTCTCTGGAGGGTAAAAAAGTGTACTTACATTTCTTTTTTCTAGGTAGGAACAAAATTAATTACTTCCTCATAGGTGTGACATGGGGAAGGAAATGAATGAGATCTATGCAAGGGGCTTTTCTTTTAGGAGTCACTAAAGGAAGTGCCAGCCATGGAAGATGTTGTTTAGAAACTGAAGCAGCCAAAAACCAGGGTAGGTAAAGCTCATGAAATTAGCATCTACCATCTGAAAACTGTACAGATCCAGGGTTGGACACCATGATCTTTTATCAGTTACAGCTTTGGGCAGCACAGTGGGACTTTTATAATTCTTGTGCTCCCGAGGGATGTTCATTAAAATAGAAAAAAGCAGCTGAGTTTCAGAAAAGCCTTTCTGATTGTATCAAAGTGCTAGGGTCCAGAGTGCACTGTCAGCTCTATGAGTCCTACCCAGCCACCCTCAGAGCTTCCCCCACCTGCCCACAACACAGGACCTATGTCAGCCCCCCTGGCTGCCCCCCTCTGCCCTTCCCCTGGGTATGGCTGGAATGGCAGGACAGGCTCTGCTTCCACCCTGGGGAGCCAGCCCCCCGTTCTCACGAGCCCCAGGGAGTCCCTGGCCCCCATGGTGCCCTGGAGCAGAGGATTCTCCGGAGCCAATTCTTTCCTAGTAATCCATCAGCGAGACGATGGCATAGGTAATGAGTGATTGCATACCTTGGCCTCATGTCAACAGAGACTTACATGAATCAGAGTAGCTAGTCTGGATCAGAAATGATACGCTGAGACTGATCTTAATTCAAACTTGTAAATCACAGATCATAAACTATAATGAGACTTCACTTTAAGTAAGGACGAGAAGAAAATCTGTGTCCAAAACACCTTGTATACAGTGCAGACTTGGCCATCAGACACGACGATGACATAATGTTGGTCTTTATGGAGTCAGCCTTTTGCAAAAAGCCAAATTGACTGGACATTTCTTATTCTTTTTTCAAGTGTATTTTACAGTAAAAGAAACTACCTTGATTTAGACTGCCTGTGTACATGAAAGAATCTACTGATATCTATTTTTGAATGGTTTAATGAAATGTGGCAGCTGAAGTCAAGCTTTCTGACATTTTATTTTGAGAGAAATTAACAGAGGATGTTAGCTTATCTCTTGATAACTTATCACAAACTGAGCAGGACTTGTGAGAAACTGATGCTGAATTTCTGTGGATATGGCCCTTCCATATGGTTGGAAACTTCTGAACATAAGGAAAATTTTTTCTCTGGCCAGAAAGGTTGAATGGAAAAATTAAATTATTGTTTGATATGGAAAGAGAAGGTGAGTCATGCTCATTTCTTCCACAGTGAACAGCATGGACTTTCTGCATGCAAAGACACAGAAGTAATTACTGCTAGTGGAAGTGGGAACAGACTGATCAGCACTATTGGGATGTAAAGGGTCTCATGTGATGCAGCAAATGCCCTGATGTCCTTTTGATATGGTAACAGAAGTTTTTTCCACTGAATAATTTCTTTACTCATTTTTTGAGTAAGTTTGATAACTGCATGTATTACTGTCTGTAGGAGGCAGTTTGATTGAGAAAGGAAGGCAACACTGTCACACAGAGAGATTTCCTCCCAACAGTTAATGCTCCCCTCTTGCATATAGCATACCATATTTGAAACTAGGTAAGAGAAACCTCATGGATCTTTTGGGATCTTGTAGCCAGTTTATAACTTTTTAGGAAAACTAGAAAGCCTCCAGGTCATTCTGTACACAGAAGTGTGTGAGCCATTTGTTCTGTACTGAAGTAGTTTTGGATCCTGAAGGCACAGGGAAATAAGAAAAGGCACTCAGGATTGCACCTGGGATGCTGTTCTTCCCCGTTTGGATCTTGGAACACACACCCTGTGAAAAGACGCTGGGACAGTCGAGTGTGTTCAGCCTGGAGGAGAGATGGCTTCAGAGGGACCTAACAGCAGCTCCCAGAGCCCATGGGAAGGTCACTGAGGGTACAAAGCTGAGCTCTTCGATGGGATGCACAGAGGAGAAAGGGCAGATGTCTGGAACTGAAATTAAATGGAAAGGTGGAGGGGGCAGGGAGTAGAGGCAGGGGGTGGGAGATATATGACCTCATCTTTGGAGGTTTACAGGCAGCTGACAAAGCCCTGAGCAGCCTGATCTGAATTCAGTCTTGACCTTGCTTTGAACAGGAGGTTGAACTAGAGACCTTCTCAAATCTCCTTCAGCCTCAACATGTCTATGTCTTCTTCGGACAAAAAGCAATGTAGCATGACCTCTTTAGCATTAGAAAACATGGTATGCTCTTTGTAAAATCTGATGTATTATTATCATGATTAGATCAATTATGACTAACTTTACCACTTATTATGTGTATAAAAAAGAATATATTATTTCCCTCTTGACTCTAGGCATCTTACTCTTTTAAAATAATGTTTCCCCCATTGCTCTTAGTCATAATATGAACTGACTCATCTTAAAATAAATTATTTACATAATCTTTCCATGGTCTCTATGATGAGTTTTTGCTGCAAATAGCTTCATTATGTTTGGTCATTTCGTGACATTATGTTTTTTCTGAATGAACATTCTGCTTTTAATAAAATCAGCCAAAGAGATTATCTTCATGGGCCTGAAAAGGACTTTGCTCTGCAGAGAGTGCAGATCCTCTTAAGTAGTGTGAGATGATAGGGTGGATTTCCTTGGAAGAGCACAAGCTGCAAAGGGTTTGTATTCTAGGCCATGGAAATTCAAATCTGGCCCTTCAGCAAAGATGGAGAAGAACAGTTTCTGCTAAGGCAGCAATAGGATTTACTTTCTAACACTGTCGGATATGTTAATTTCAAAGAAAAAGCCATTTCCCCCTGAAATCTCTACTTTTGAACAGTTTCTTTTGTTTTAAGATGACCTTGAAAGGAAAAAAATATGTTCTTTGATTTAGTAATTTTTTGCCTTGATGCTGTACCAGGATTTTTATTTGTTTACATATAATCTGCAGCAATATCAAGAAATAATTATAGAGAAGACAAATAAAGTGGTTCTGTAAATTTGCCACTTCTAATTTTTTTATACTATGATCTCTTCTTTAACCCTCATAGTGCTAATCCAGACCTCTCATTTCCCTCACATCAAAGAATAACTCAGGTTTCTCTTTGAGGGATACATGTAAGAGCATTTATTATATCTTCCAGTATACATCTAGCTATTCAAATGGAGAAAATTATTCAAATTTCACTTTAGTGCCATTAAAAAGATATTTTTCAAGCTTATTTAAACAACTTAGACTCACGAAAGTTTACTTAATTTAGCCTTCCTTTCTTTAAAGTGCTAATATTCCTCCTCAGATGATATTCATGAGTGCCTGCAGGACTTCCTGGATGACTCAGGCCATAGGATACTGCTGCAAGCTGTAAGTTTGGATGGGAGGTGCCTCAGGACAATGCTGTCTTTGGGGCCACCCTGATGATTCCCTGCTAGCAGATCCTCTCTGTGATTATTACACTGGAGTCATGTTGCTGAAGAGGGAGTTTGTGCCAACTGCCCCCTTTTTCTGAGCACGTCCCTGGCACTGGAAGGAGAATGCAAATATCCAGGTATTTCAGTATGGTGCTCCCCAGAGCTCCATACAGAACCCCCTGCCTTCTCTCAGGGGAGAGGCTGAACATGAATTTCTGGATCTGTGCTACCAGTAGGAAAGGTCAAAAAGGTCTGTGTGGTCTAGAGAGGGCACCTTGCAGCAGTCTGGGCTGCATCTTTTAATGCTTTGCTTTGCACAGGTGTCACACGCATGAAAGATCACTGAGATGTCGGGCAGATTTGTTGACAAGGCATTTACTGAGTATTTTGAAGGTACCACGAGTTCCAAGAGTGAAAGAAAGAGGAATTTCCCTACTTGCCCATTATAAGGAATTATTATAAGTTTTTTTGGTCTTGTTGTCAGAAAGACCTTCTGACTGAGGACAGGATTTTGACTAGTTAGGAATAGAGCTTAACTGTTATTTAATAGGCTCAGGAGCTGTTAAAGATCAAACCAGAAAAACCTGGTTCCCTGCCAAAGTAATAGTACCATATGGACTTTCTATGCATAAAGAATTTCTTTTAGAATCTCATACAAATTCCACCAAAAAAAGAGAATTTTATCCCTCTAAATGCAAGAAAAACATTTGCGCATATTAAAAATGTAGCAGGTTCCCTTTTATAATGGTAAAATCAAGGTTTTGCTTTACATTTCCTTAATGGTTTAGCTAGTTCCTCTGATTTGGAGTTGTCAGACCCAGCATCGAATAGGGAGAAATATCTTTCCATAGTGAAAATGGGACATTAACTGCAGTGACTTGGCCAAATTCCAGTTTGAATAATTGCACATGCTTAAATAAAATGCCCTTTGACATTTCTGTTAAGGATAAATGTTATTTATGCCAAGCGATCTTGAACTGAAGAATACTAATAAAAAAGTCTGCATTTCATGTAAGAGTGAGCTGTATTACATGGATGGGCAAAAATAATCTGGGCTATTAATGTGCCACCATGTGTAGAAAGGCTGCAGAAACCAGTGGCAGAACTTCATTATATTTCCTAAGTACAGGATTCCACTTATCCTTCCTGTTTCTTGTTTTGTCATCAGCCTCACACAGTATCTTGTGTGAGTTACTTCACTACTTCATAGGAAAGCTTTATCCCCCCACCTCTAAATTTACCCTAATGTAACTTAAAAACTGACCACAATTAAAGTACAAATAATAAGTACTGTATAAGGTCTCTATCTTGATATAATTATTATGAGCAAGGCTAATAAAAGTCTCTTTTGTTTAAGGTTTTCCAATGCAGGGCTCCTTTTTCAGTTACTTGCGTCAAATGACCTGAGCACACTTACGTTTTCCATGGAGGGTAGGGACTTCAGCCTCAGGTCTTTGGGAAATTTCATCACAAATGGTGTGCGTTTTTCTTCCTAAATGTAAAGAGCTCCTCAGATTTGGCTGAATTATGTGCTTCTTGAAACCTTAGTTCTTATTTGTTCAGCAGTGACCTGGCAGAAATTGGCACTTAGGTTTCCGAAGATACCATCTGCACTGGGCATCCTCTGTCCCAAGGCTATAGGAGATGAACATAACTTTCCCTGTAATTTCTCCTCCTGTTACCACGTACAGCTATGGCACAGCATTTAATAGCAGGGTCTAATATCCTCTGCTCCTGCTGTTTTTCCTTCTGGTGCCCTAGCAATGAAGAGATGGAGGCAACCTGAGGGGAATGGGAAGGATGCAAAATCAAGGAACACAGGATGAAGGAAAATCTGCTCAGAGCGACTTCCTCAGCATCACAGAAGAATTGTGGTACGCTCAAGCATAAAATTTGCTTTTCCTAGAACAGTGTTATGGTTGCCAGATATGCAGTGTAACATGGGATTTCCTGAATTGTAGTCTCAAATCCCATGTCATCCATTAAAACATAGAGGTTATCGATTTCTCTGTATATTCCAGAACTATAGTCTTTGTAAAATTTGATAATCTACTACTAACTTTGATCTCTGTCTTCTCTGCAGTGTTTTTGTGTTTCATTACTCACACTGTATACATAAATCCACTTCTGAGGGTTATAACAAGAAGCAACCAAACCCACATGTGTAGGATTTATGCCACTGCTAAAGTGAGATATGCTTGGCTGACCTCAGGATGGGCTGCAAATGGACTTTCAGGAAAGCAGGTTTTTGGGTGAGGAAGGAAGAGAGTACGAGAACAAGCAGAAATACCAGTTTTAGTTCTAGATCTGAAAGTGATGAAGGGTTGGGGAAAAATGCTTTCTGGTGGCAACCCCAGGCCCGAGTACAGGGGGCAGGTGTGATAAAGGGGTCATAGTGATGTCTCATGCTGGATAATTGGTTATGAAACCATTAGAGTTTACTGACACCAGGTAGATCCCTCTGAACAGACCAATCTGGATTCACAGGGATTCTGGAGAATAAACTTTGTGATCAGGTGAATTTTTGCTGATCTTCACCCTTTTATGTTCTACAGTTGATATGTTGGGGTGTTTTGGGGGGTCCTTGTCCCGCTCTGGAACTCATCTGAGAGCCTTCACTTGAGCTGATATTCAGTGCTATTCAATATGTGAGATAAACCTACAGTGAAAGCCATAAAGAACTGGTGGATATGAACAACCCTGAACACATCTTTCTTGTGCATGTGCTGGCACTTCACAGGCCCCCAACTTTGATTTCCAGGGACAAGCAGGTTCTGTGGTATGACTGGCAAACATGCAGCTGACCTCAGCACACCACAGTATCTGTTGACATAGGCTGCCCTGAAGGTGTCTTGCCTATATCCTCAAGTGCACTCCCTCCTGCCACCTCCTGCAGATGAAGCTGGAGGTTGTTGGAGAGAGCTGGATCCTCTGTTGCCTCCACTGCCTGATGTTGTGGGTCACTTTCCCCCTTGTCTGTTCCTGGTGGCAGCAATGCCTAAACATTGTAAAATTTTGTTTTAAACAGCTCGGTTGTCCTGATCTTCCTCAGCATCCTTTCCCTTGTGGCACCACGTCTCCAGGCACAGCTCCTCTGCACTGTGGCTGTGGCTGCTGAAGATTGCCTGTGCTTGCTAGAGTTCCTCTCCCTATGCCCCTTTCCAGCAGTCTCATTAGGAATGTGCATAATTCTCTGTGCTTGTAATTAGTATATGCTGTTTGAGGCCTAATTATACTGTATGTTCTGGTTTATCAAAAGCTGCTCATCTGTTGTGTGAAAAACAGTTTAGGAATCTCAGGCTGCCTTCTGCAGGAGTCCTCCTCCTTTGAAGTGGGAAGATCAGAGTCACGGCTGGGCCAGCGCAGCACGAGTTCTGCCTCCGCTCAAGGTGCCGGGTGTCAGCAGTGGAGCAAGATGGGCTCCTGCTGTGCAAACATGGCTGGAGTCCTTCATGTCCCACAGTGCAGCCCAGAGACAGCCATAATCCCCAGCTGAGACCCACGAGCAAGTCATGTCTGAGCTAGCTGTGTTTCTTCCTTTTCTTTCCTCTCTTCTTCCAGTTAGATTTTCTTCTTGCTCTTAAGCATTTTCTTTTCATAGTTAACACCAGCTATCTTCTTTTTTAAGAACAGTTGATATTCACAAAACCCTGAGAAAAATACTTTGTACATAGGCCATAGGTCAGTATTTTCAATGGAAATCATAGTGTGTGGCATCACAGGCTGTTTTAAATCTAATGAGAAATGCAGGAAATCCTGCAGTGAAATGAAGCTGACCTTGGTGACCGTGACTGTCTCTCAGCATTGCATATACTAATGCAGTGTAAAACGTGTACAAGCCTGGTCCTCTATTTAGGAGGCACAAATATTTCCTACTTAATATTTTATAGAGAATTCAGAATAAATAGCTTTTGCAATCACCACCTTCAATATCTTTTGAATTCTTTTGAATGAAGGAATATATTTTTTAAAAGAGTTGAACCTGTGTAATAATAAAAGGAAGAAGAAATATTTTTAGCATGTAGTACAAGATAAACTGAACCAAAGATATCCTGACATCTTATTTTATTGCATTCCATGTTAAATATATAATTAAGAGTTTTGAGGGGTGGGAGTAGAATATCTGGGAGTTATCCAGTGTAAAAGCAAGGATCAGAAGAAGATGCTATCACTCACTTGGGAAAGCTGGCACTTGCAGGCATTAGTAACATAAATGATAGTGTGTCCAGGGCAATCATCACATTGCTGGTTTTGGACAGTACCTCTTCTCTTCAACAAAAGAAGATCTCTTCACAAATGAAGCACTTCCCCTGCACTCTTCTCAGTGTGATTAGCAGGACTTGTGCTACCTGGAGCAACATACAGTGATAATAAATGAGATTTGCCAGATGCAATGAGTCGCTGACTGAGAAGAGATCTATTGGTAATGCAAGCTAGCCTCATGCCACTGAGAGATGTATTACATCAGCCTATCCTAGGAAAAGAAAAATGTGATTTGGAGCTTAATCTTTTGGGTGTGTTAACAACTCAAGACTGGTGTGCCTAGAGAGCAACAAGACAGGAGTGAAGACCAGCCTGTGTGTCCCATGGAGGCACCCAGCAGAAAATGAAGACAGTTCTCTTGTGCACCACAGCATCCACCAGCAGCAGGATGGCGCAGAGACTCATCACACGCAGCACTTGTCACAGGACATCCAGACACATTCCATCCTGGGGACCTGACAGATTAAACACAGGAGATGCATGGCGACATCAGATAAATGTGACATCATGCTAACAGATCGTGCTAGTGGCACTCCTTGTTTGCTTATGTGAACTCTTCTGTTTTCTAGAAGAAAGGACAAAGTTTAACATGGTTTGTAATGAAGCATCTGCTCATGCCAACACAAAGCTGCATGTGTCACATGCTGAGGATTTAAAGAGCATGTATAATATGTAAGATTAACCCATATATTTTTATGTGCATGTATATGCCTACACTTACACAAAATAGATCTTATTATGAGGCATTGGATATATGTATGGTAGCAGGAAGTATGCGCATTCCCTAAGTAGTCCCCACACCCTGAACCTGAAGAAAAAAAGACAAAGACTGGTTTCTGCAGAAGCCTGAAGAAAGAGATAAACGTTCCTGACCTGAAAGTTAGAGGATGTCACTTGTCCATTTTAAAATATGCTTGTGAGCCTCACTGGGCAAGGTTTCAAAATGCACACCCCAGTGCTTCAATTCTGTCATTCAGACATAGTGAGTGTGCAAATCAAAGAACAAAAGTGGTGTCAGAATCAAGATGCAGTTTTGTTTTGCAGGAAATCAGACAATCCCAGAGGATACTTGCAACAAGTTCAGTGCCCTAAGCACACAGACTTTGGGAAAACTGCCTGACAGGTTTTCAATAAGTCCTAGACTTGAAACACATATCAAGATTCTTATTTTTAGTGTCAGCAACAGGCAGAATGTCCACAGCAGGATATTTTGGCATCTGATCTGATAAATTCACTTATATAATTGAAATAATATCTTGGCTTTCCCTACTGTTGGCTTCCTAATGGAGAGAAAACCCTGAAAATATGAGGACCATGAATCATAAAAAAAATTGGAAATTTTGTGGTATGTATTATCATTTGGCTTTTTTAACCAAATAATTTTAGGGAACCATGTTATGTTCCTGTCAGAAGATTTAAATGTTGTCTGAGGTCAGTGATTCAGCAGCATTTCTATGAGAAAGATTGTTTTGATGTGAACTCATTAGGGAGGATAAAGTCAACATGCACATTGATTTTAAAATTCTCTCTTGAAATATATATGTTGAAATCTCTTGAAATCTAGTTGTTTATTATGTTTGAATATGCATGAATTGGTACTTATTTTTAACTCCTTAGACTCGGATTTAGAGAACTTAACAGGAAGCCTTATTTAGAGATATTGGCTTCAGTCCATATTCTGCATCATGTGCAGCTAAGTCTTCTGGGACAAGGTGATTATAGGAAAGGAGAGAGATCAAGTTCTCATACTCAATTGCCCTTCACCAACATTACAGGAACAAACTGGGGTCAGAAAAATTCTCATTAGGCTTTATAAGGTCTAGAAATATCTTCATTATCCCCTTTTTCATCCCAGCTTGGTTTTTATACTCAAACCTAATCAATCCATGACAGTAAGAATGTATGAAGATGGTTTGCCATAAGGAGAAAAATTGCTTTCCATATCATGGTATATGACTTCTCTATACTACATCACTTGCAGTAAACCATTATCACAGACTGTTTGTTGAGAATTGGATTTCTTGTGAAGTATAACTGTGCCTCAAATAAATCAGTTCTCAGTGTCTGTGATAGCTTAAAATACATGAAGAAGTGCATGGGAGAGTAATTCACTGTGAGTTCAAGAAGAAACAAGAAGTAGGAAATCAAAAAGTTCCCAAAAAGATCAGACATCATGTGAAGGTGAAGGAGAAGAGGAATGGGGATGGTGACTTGGCTGTACTAACTTGGGCAAAGAGAAGGGTCCTTCCAGCTTGCTGGGTACAGTGAAAAACCACAGCCTCATTCATAAACTCTGAAAATTCCACCACAATACTGCTTCCCTATTATGCTACTAAAATAGGATCTTTCTCAGACTGAGAGTCATAGCCATGGAAAAAACACGTGGGAGTTTTATACTTTTTCTTTTGTTTGCATGTGTCTGACTGAATAACAAGCTGCATAATGCAGCTCTGATCTTTTTCAGGTTTGAGTTATACTTCATACATAACATTAACAAATATAAACTGACATAATCAGAAGAAGTCATGATGCATTGGTAACATTTGTAATGCTTTACTTTTCATCATTGCTGATACATCTTCCATGTACCAGAGAACCTTCAGAATCTACTGCTGGCTACAGTGTGCAGAGGCTGTCTCTGTGTTTTGTCTGGTCTAAAAGGCCACACTCCTGAGTCTAAAATATATCTCAATGCCCTGTGAAGAGTATCTTGGCTGAGCTTTCCACTTGCTTTTGCAGCTGCACGGTCCTGGCACACAGCTAAGTGAGTGACTTGTGGCTGAGGCTGAGTAATCCTGAATGGACAGGAGGAACAGCGAATTTGATGCTGTAACCACGGGAAAGCATAGGGCTCTCCATGATGACCCTTCCCTGTGTTAGATTGTATTCTGTTCATTTTTGAAATATCACTACTAGAAGATTTGAGAGCTATTTTATAAAGTGTAATATTTAACCCCTGCTTTGTTTTAAGGTGTGTCAATGTCATGCTGCTGTGTTAGGCTGGAGAACTGAGGGACCATTTTCAGTTTACTGCAAGCCACTGGAAATACTTTCATGTTTGTAACCAGAGCAAAACCCTTCTATTTCAGATATGGTCAAATATAAATTCACTGGCAACAGAAAGCTCACTTGTTTGACATCAAGAATGTTTCCCCTCTGAGATAATATAAAATGCTGTGAGGTACTTTTCTTGAAGCCTTGACATTTGCTTTATTGTCTATGATTTTATAGAGGTTTTGTGTGCTTCTAAAGTGCACAGAGAATTTAAAGCTATAGCTTTGTGAAAAAGTGAGGTTCAGTGGTTAGCACATTAAGCGAGAGTCAGGAGACATAGTTCTCACAACAGTCTAGATAAAGTTGTCTCTATTACTGTTCCTTATTTTCTGTTGCAGTCATCATGGCTGTATAAGTGGTTATATTTTTATTTTTCCTGCACATCGAAGCAAAGAATGATAGCAATTGTGACTATTTTTTGATTTTAAAAACATTAAGCTTTTTGATGAATTTATTTTAAAATGATGCAAAACTTCATGTTTTGCAGGTTTAATAGCAATGAGAATTGCTGAGTAAGTCTTAGTCTTGAATGAAGGTCAAGAAAGCACTCATTATCCTTAAATCTTTCTGTGTGAACTCGACCTACAATTTTGCAAAATGTGTTTCCGTGTGTGTTTCTTTTTTTATTTTTCTTTTCTTACTGTGGCAGCAATAAAATAGCAATCCTTATGGGGTTATATTCATATTCTCTCTGGAAATGGCTGGACCATGGTGATAGTACTGGGAGCTTAATGCCTTGTAAGATCTCACTGTGATAATACTGGTCCCCTTCCAAAACTGACTTAAAGGGGTTCTAAATTACATGGACTATGTATGTATCATTTCTCTGTATATTTATGAACAAACTATCAGTTAAGGCTTAACTTTACAAAGAATGCATGTTAAACGCACTACCAAGCACTTACTGGGTATAAAACCACTTGCAAAAAAATGATATATTTTTCAGTAGAGTTAGCCAAGTGCCTAAAGTGAATCTCTGCAAATGAGAACATGTTTTGCAGGTATGTCGGCTCTGAGTTCATCCAAAACAATAACAGATATTCAAAAATCTATGGACAAAATGTTAGTCATAAGAATGAACCAAATCACTCTGCTTTGTAATGATACAGTATTTTTATTTCCTTCTGTCTGGGGCTATAGAGGCTGTGCAGTGGAATAAGATACAGATGTGGAAGTCAGACCCTCCTCATCTTCAACATGATCAGCTGACTTCATGCATGACCTCCAGGTTGAAGCTACAAAGCGCCATTCGGCATTAGAAGTTGAGATGTGAACAATACATAGAATTTTTGGATGATTTTCTGGGCAGTTAAGTCCACAATCTACCTAGAAATAATTATAGCTCATCCATGTATTTACCTTGTCAACACCTCTCCTTAGGCACACCTGTGATGTTGTGAGAAGGAACTGGGACTGGGGTTTAACCTCAGCTTTCTTTTGCCAGCAAAATTCTGCAATCCTGTGGCCTCTTGTACATTTCACTGCCCTAATGTCAATTTTGGAAAACCACACTGTTCCCTGCTGCTCTTTAGGAGTGACCTGGGATCCCTAGAGCTGCTCGCTTGCTGCATCCTCTACTTCCAATGTCTTGAGACCCTGACTAATTCATTGTGCCACTTCCCTACCTTCTTTGTCCTCTCACCTCCTGCACATTCATGTCGGATTCTTTCCCTTCCCAGATTTTGTCAGGACCTGGAAGGATCCAAGTCAGGGTTAACAAGAAACTATTTCTGTGGGCAATAGGAAAATTGGTGGTCAACTACCAGCTTCAGTGTTTCAAGTGTTTGATGCAGGATAACAACTCATGTGTTTTGAGAGTGGGAGGGCTCAAGGAATTGTATTACTTCCTCCTGTCTTGAATGTGGTTAGAGTAAATCATAGGGTGTAGAGAATGAAATGCCAGCTGTGCTGCAGTACTGCACAATCGAAACAGCCTCCACAGCTGCGGTCCTTGATTTTGGTGACAATGTGAGGAGTATTGAGACAAGCAGATTTTGACTTGTTTTTCTAAGAATAGCCCTGCCCTGCTGATGTACTCTTGGACACCGCACTATTTCCAGAGAACTGAATTTGATCAAGAAAGTCCAGTCAAAGATAAAATGCTCTTGGATAGGTCAGATCCCAAAAGACCTGGTTATTTAAAGATTGACCTTTACAGTTTCAGATCAGAGTCTGCACTATATTTCAGTGACACTTACGTAAAACTCTTTCTCCTGAATCTATGCCTCATTAGCTATACTCAGTTTTACTGTTGAAAAATTGGAATTTTGATATAAATGAAGAGGACTGAAATGGAGAAAAATAAAAGGGCTAATATGGAGGTACTCCCAGTATCTTCAAAGGAGAGAGGAAAAGAAGATTTTCTTCACCAATATAGAAAGTTTTGACATATGATTCCAGCCCAATGGAAAGGATCAGCCTGGCATTAAAAAAACATACAGCTTTGCATCCCATATTACAGGTGATTTTCACTTTCTCACAAAGAAGGCAGCAAAGCAGCACCCCACAAAGAATGCAAAAGGCCTGCTGTCCAATTGATTCATATTTAGTGAGCTGCTGTACCACAGTTGCCCATTGTGTAATGTCTGTGGCAGAACTATTTTCAGAAATGGCTTCAGCAAACAACTTTGAGACAGGATATAGACCGAACATCAGCCCTTGTGGATGGTAGAACACTTCTGGATTGTGTCTTTCTGAGAGAATCTCAGGAATGTCTTATATTTCAGATATCTGGAAATGCGCTTCATCTTCTTCTTTTTTATTTTAGGGCTGAAGTTTCTGTTTATTTGCAGTTTAAGTTAACTGAAATTTTATCCTGCTAGTAGAAATTATATGGATATCTATAAATAACATTAAAATTTGGAAGGTCAGAGATGGATGGTTGACATTTGAAGTACTATTCTTCTTAATGGGATGTGCATTGAAACATATGAGTAAAGACTTGAGCCATCCTTCTGGACTACTACTGTCTCTAAAAACGAAGCCACTAATTTTCCCAAGATTTTTCAAGTAAAACAAGGGAAATACAGACCCTTCCCCCAGCTGTTAATGTGCTGCTTGCAAGTTTGGGAGAAGATCCAGCTGTGCAGGATCTCCCATGAGGGAGGGCAGATGCAACACCCAGTGCATAGTGTACTGCCAGAAGTCAGGATTAAAGGAGCTGGAAAACAGGGAGTGTTATTGGTCTCCTATACACTGCAGTTCTATGTTTGTCCTTTGCCCTTGCAGGAGCAAGATCAGATAGATTTTGAGTTATTGAATCATCAGTGTGTTCCTGGTGAGTATTTTTCCAATCCATTTCCCTGTAAGATGTTGACACAAAGGTGGGGAGGGCACCTCATGGTTGAGATGGCACATACAGGTGTTAACTTTTCATGTTGGAAAAGAGCCAGCGAACTATTTTGTCACAAAATGTTTTGACTGTTGAAGACAATGTGGGGCAGAAATTTAAACTATATTCTTAGTACCTCCACTTTCACTACAGCTTTATTTTTTCAGTGCAGTTGCACAGATTAACCCACTGCTATGGTCCAATGCACACATTTACATCAGTACCTCTGCTTCTACTGTGTCAAGTGTAGTGCTGCTCAGCCCCTGCCTCCCTACCTAGATCAATGAAAGGCAGATACAAATCTTCTGAGGGTATTAATGTTCTGCAAAATCACTTCATTTCAAATAACAACATCTCTTTCATTATCTGAGGCGTGGCTGATAAACTGCATGTCTGTCAGGTCTATCTTGCTTTGTGAGAGAGTCACAACTAGCTCACTGAAACAATTTACAAGAAAAAACTCCCAAACTGCTCTCTCCCTTCCCCATGCTCCCCTCCCCTTCTTTCAAATTAGGGAATTCTTTATTTCAGAACAAAACCCCTCAAAAGCTAATTTTTTTTTTTTTTGTCTGAGATTTGTTCAAACTATCCATTCATTTCCAGGCCCAGGTCATGAATTCATGCTTACTTCTCATAGTTTGGGACAACAGCAACAGCTAAAGGCACCCTCCAAGGGTTGAACCTCATCTGTGCAAACACACTGCTTGAAGCTGTACAGAGGCCACTGTCAGTCCGGGTAGAATGATGTTTGTGTACATGTTACAGATGAGAAGAGGTCATCCATGGTGCCTGCAACACAGCAGGGAGCTGAGCCCTCGCCACTGAATGTTACTCCTATGCCTCCAGAGAGAATTACTGTTACTGCGTTTATTTATGCTCCTTTGTGGTCTACAGAAAGTGTCTGAGGCTTCTCTGGGATCTTGTTCCCACTCTCTGCTGTGATAAATCTTGGGGGTTTTTGTTTCTTTTTTGTTTTGTTATTTTTTTTTTTCAATTTTTATTTTTAGATTGGATTAGAACCAATAACCTAGGTAGCTGAACAGGCAGAGAGCTGCTTGTCAGCCTCTGATTTTACAGCAGGGATTTTGCAGGAGGCTGCTGAGGCAGTGACCTCTGAGTGCGAGGTGAGGGCTGTGAATCCTGCTGGGATACTGTTGAAGGACTGGCTCCTTCTGTACTGCGCAGTGAAAAGGAAGCTTGGCACAATGGTATCTGTACTGCTGGTGGTGAGCAACCCTGCAGCAAAGTAATCGCTCCTCCCTGCCATGGTTTTTGTGGCCAAAAGAACTAGTTGGTTACTACAAATTGGAGCCTGGGTGTAGACTGTCATATATGCAGTGCAGAAAATTGAAAGATCAGGGGTTTTCAGCAAAACAGAGAATAAATCAAATTGACAGTATGGATGTCTTTACCCACACTATTGCTCTCCCTGAAGAGGAACAATTTAAGCCAAGATTAAATGTTTTACAGACCGAGATTAAACCTGCCTCATTGTGGAGGCAGAGATAATGGAACTCTATTAGCCAGTGCTTTGTCCATCCTCGAATAAGTTACTAGTATTTAGAAACATTTCCTTACTTTCCTTTGATACGCCTGGATCTCATCAGAAGCTTTACTCAGAAGTAGTTTTACTCATGCCAAAACTTCCAGTAGCTCATGGAGGCTGCAAAACCTACTCTAACCAGACACTTGTGAATCAAGCAATCTCTTTGAAAAACAATTTCTTCTTAAGGTTCAAGACCACCTATCCAGGAATCTTGTGTTGAACGTGGCAAAATAGTAAGGAATATATTGGTTATAACAAATCACTTTTTCCAAAAGATTCATGGAAAAATTCCTGAACTGCATTATATTAGGTATGAAGCCCACTTTGGTCAGAGGTGCAGCTTTACCAATAAAAGAAGTAGTATGTAGAAAGTGTTATCTGTAGTCTGTTGAACTAGTGACAGTAACAATGCAAAACATTACTGGAGGCCCTGGCAAAAGAACAGTCACAATTTATTGGCTATGCAACTCAGGGTGGGGCAAGATGAATAGAAATGATGGTCTAGTGAGTAGGTTACTGGATTGTGATGTGACAGAGCAGGGCTCAACTCCTGACTTAGTTTCAGACTTTTTTGTTACTTCAAGAAAGATGCTTAAATCTTTCCTCTGTTACAGTTCCCCATCTATAACATCCTAACCATCTGTAACCTATCCTAAAAGAAGGATAATGAGAATTCCTTACATCCACAGGGATACTGGAAAGGTAAATCCACTGATGACAGCAAAGCCTTGAGATGCTATGGGAGGGAGGGTCTAGACACAGAAATGGTCAATCCTACAACTTTCAGTTAAGAGAATGCAGAAAATATTTGCTAAAGACATATTGCAAGGTTATCTTCCCCTCTCCCAAATGTGGCATGTAGAGACATATCTAAACTTTTTTTTTCTTCTCTCCTGTATTCTTTTTTAAGTACATTCTTTCCTTCCCTTTTAGGCAGAGACATATTTATAGCCAAGTGGATGATGTCTAAGCCATACAATGTTCCTGTATTGCTTCAGGTCTGATTTGATGGTTTTCTGACACAGAAATAATCAGAAGTTTTATGTTTGATTTTGTAGTGCAGTTTCTGAGAATTTAATACTTCACTTTGACCCTCCAGACCCTTCAAAACTTATAAAATCTGCATGGTGTGGGAGGGAGTATTTCTGGCAATCTTTGTCTTTCCAGGAGTCATTTTGTGTGAAGTTATGTTGATGGATTTGCTATCACATTAGTCAAAGATTTTCTCTACTAAAAATTTACACATTTGTTTTCATGTATGAAAGCAAACAAAAATCACTCACCTCTAGAAGATAAACATTTTACTCAACAACTTTTGGAGTGCAGTTTCCTTTGAAACTCAGTTTAAAGAAGTAGATGAGAGCTAAATGCAGGCAAAATAGATCCAGCTGCATAAAGTCAGGCACTTCTGGAGCATGAATCATTTGCCATGACAGAGGGCATCGCACTATAAAGGTATCTGTTGCTCATGTTTGACTGTAGAAGAAACCTGAATAACTTATTTAGGCTAGTTACCTGGTTTTAGATAGGCAAAGTTGGGCAAAGAAGCCATATAATTGCCATGAATATATATACATTTTAAATCATTGCATGACCTCCTCCAAGTGTTTAGACATAGATTAAAATAGGCTTTCCAAAAGTCAGGCACCTAAAATGCTGAACATTTTTGGAACTGTAGAACTTCTTACATACAGGACTTAGGTATTTTCTGGGGAAGAGATTTGACTTAGGTATTTTCTGGGGAAGAGATTTGACTCTAGCTTTATTTGGGTAGCTGTGCTGCTGATGTGATCTGGCCTCAATTACTGCATGCCACGCAGATCTCTCTGCCACATGCCACCTTTTTGGGTAAGAAAGCTCCATGATAAATGCTCAATAACATTCAAACTAATCTTTTAGGTGAAGGTGTGTGATATTTCTGTTATTAGTATTTTACTTCACAAGGACCAGCCATCCTTTGCCCCAATACTTGCAAAGCCCATGAGAGGGTTCTGTGCAGACCTCGCCCGGAGGTCGTGTTGCCTCATCCACGCAATGCAGGGTTTGTCCCTCCCGTGCTGTGTGCTCATGGGGTTGGCTGAGCTACTACTTTACCCCTCTTGGTTCCCCTGGGAATGAATGGGGGTTTGAGCTGGGGAGTGTCACCAGTTTTTTTGCAGTGGAAGTGGGGAAGCATCTCAGGGGCTGGTAGTATCTCGTTCCTTCCTTCCCCAACAGCATCTTTGTGCTCATTTGGGTGGTGAACAGGCTGCAAGGCTTGCACAGATCTGTCACTATTGCTCAGGGCCAGACCCCAACAAGACTTTCTAATGGCACCTTCTAAAGTCTTGAGTAGAAATTAGAGTCATGGGAATCAAAGAAGACTGCATCGGATGGGGAGTTTTGCTGCTTTTAGAGATAAGATTTTAACTGATAGGCGTAATGGGGCAAAAGCATAGTATTCTGTTCACCTTGTTCAATTCAGTATTTGTAAGGCTCCAGTCACCATGGCATCTAGGCATGAAAGATACCTTATGTCAGCAGGATATGCATCAAAGGAGTCCTTTTCTAATGGATAAACCTGATATCAAAGAACTGAAGAAACTGAACCAAAATTTACAGGTGTCCTTTGCTTTGATCATTAATTAAAATGTGACTTATACTCACGGTGTCCCTATTAGAGGACTTGACACAACAAAGCATCTGAGGTACCCGACTATTTCTTGTAATGCTGTGAAAGACAGGTGTTCATTCCTGGGAAAGCTTTGAAGCTAAAAATAAAATAAAACAAAATTAAAATTAAAGGATATTTCCAGGTACATAGTAATCATCTTAATACTTACATTTGAGGGGGTTTTGTGTGTGTGTTAAATACTGACAGAACTCCTGGCTGGAAAGGAATGCAGACAATGAGGTAAAGTAAATCCTTGTATGTCATTTGAGATCAATTGTCAGAGAATTTGTCTCAGACATGTCATTATCAGATTAATAGTTGAGTTCCAATTTAAGCTGGAGTTTTTTGGATGACAGAAATCAAAAGGAAAGTTTTTGCAAACAATTTGCCTTAGAGCAAAATAAAAGTGTTAGAGATAGGATTTTTCGTGATTTTCACCACATCCCTTGAAATTCTATGCAGACTAGATTGCTTCGTAGGCAGACCACGACAGCCAACCCCAGCAGCCTGGGTTATTCCAGCCTGGAGGTATAAGGTGGATCAGGGCATTTTCTTTCCCCAGCAGTTAGCCCATACACAAGAAACCCAGTCTGTTGGTGCTAATGGGCTCTATGGCTGTCAAATATGTTAATGATCCAAAATAGCTACCCTAGGTTATAGGTTTGAAGATCATAGAATAACCTCAGTTGGAAGGGACGGACATTGAAGTCTAACTCCTCATGTTTTCTTACAACAGGTCATTTGGCAAGTGAGCATTCCTGAAGTTTTTCTCTGCTTTGCTCTCCATGGCAAACTTCAAAAAATATCTTCCAGCTTTGCCATTTTCTTTGCTTTCCATCCCTTCATCTTCTTCTTTTATTCATCTTTCATAGGCTCACATCTTAATATTTAAGTTTATCTCTCATTTGAAATAACATTAAGCATTCCTGAGGTTGAATCAGCTTTTATACACAGGGAATGGAAAGTGCCAAAAGAATCCCATCACCCAACCCAAATAGTTAACAACTTCCTAGGCACTAAACACATTTTATCTTCCCCTCTCCTGCTGTGAAAGTGAGTTTCACTAGCATTTCATAAATGCTTTCTTCTATGTGAGTGGTTGTTGTACCATCTGATCTTTACAACACGTGAGGGTGTGGGGACACAACATGCAGAAATTTCATTTTGCAAGAGCATTGGATTTTTGTGATGTGTCACACTGTGCTGTAACCCTGAGGCAGCAGTAGTTATCTGAGAGTGCAGTGTGGCTTTCAGTGCCATGACCAAGTAGTCACCTTTGGTGACCATTGGTGTCCCTCGCCAAATTCATGGTTTTCCAGAGTGAGCAAGGCTTCAGAAAAGAGGATCCTCCAGCTGTCAGTCCCTCCATAATGTACAGGTACTGTGGATACTAAAGAGAACTTGTTAGACCCTCTCATCTCCCAGTGTAGAAAACTGAATAAGTCCTGCAGTTCTGGAGAGATGCTTTTGACTCTATACTGTAGTGGGTACAGTGGCAGTGTGGGAGAAGACAGCACCATCTCAGGTCTGGTTTGTTCCAGCTTAGACATTGCTTCCATTCAGTGGGACTTGTGTCCCTCTTTGGTTTAAATCTTGCTATAACAAATGCCATCTGAAAATCTGGTCCTTTCAAAGTATACTGTGTAGCAATTAAACCAAGGGTTTAAAGACTAACCTTAGAGTTTTCCTCTATGTAATTAATTTTACAACTTTAGATTAACCAGGCCGATTTGTGAAATTTAGGACTTCTATGAAACATCCCAGTCTGAAAAAGATGACAATGCATGAGCAGACTCAGTAGAAGATTATCAAAGCAAATTGCAGGTGTTTCTGGCAAGCTTTCTGTAAGAAGGGTGACACTAGGAAGTCCTATGTCAGTACAAATGACATCTCTCTTGTTGCACAGCCTTTAGTAAAGCCCATATCAAAGCCACAGAGATGGAGCATTCTTCCTGGAGAGCTGACAGCCCCACTTTTATTCAGAGACTTCTCCGCTAGGGTTCAGGTTCTGATTTAGCAGAATAAGTGACTCTCAGAATATGAAGGCATTCTTCCTACCCTCAACCTCTTTTTCTTTCTTGATGTAAAATGACATAACAATTTATAATACTCCTAATATCAACTCCCAGTTTTAATTCATCCTTGCCCTTGATGTTGCACCTACAGGTAGATGGCTAAGTGGTGCATGTGTATTTTAATTCTAGACTACATTGAAAAAATATGTTTAGAGAGGAATATTGACATTTCTAGCTGCAGCATATTTTCACCAGATGTGTTATGCCCATTCACAGATACTGTGTTCTCACTCCATGTTTAGTTACCAGCTTAACTTATTCTTTGCCAGTAAACACCCTTGAGGAATATTTCTGTGAAATACAAAAAGCTTTCAAGCATACTTAAAACTATCAATTAGATGAATGACAAAAAGAGTGAATCAACAAAGTCATCCAGAACATCAGACTACTTCAGACAAAACTTTTTATCCTTTCCAGGAAGAGTCTGCTTGATTTTTATTATCATTAACATCTGCACTCTTCAATGCTGATCGCATGCCTTTAAAGAAATGTAAATCAACTCCATATTCCTAGACATTCATTTCTAAACATGGAGTGTAAAATTTTATCCTCCTCAGCCGAGGTGCAGTATCACCCTCTTCACTAATGATCTTAGAGTCTGGTATTTGTAGAAAACATAGTATTCATCTCCCATTTACTCATCCCAAGACTTGTAAAGAAAAGACAGTTGCTTCCTGTTTACAGCTATTGCTGATGTGATATTATCCCATGCCTTTTAAATTCTACTTTATTTTGTTAATCTTCATGGCAAAGGACTTGACAGGGAAAAAAATCCTTAAAAGAAATTATTTTGATATTACATTGTAAGGAAAATATAATTCTGCTATTGAAAGGGACTAAATAAAAGAAAACCATTTTATGTCAAGGACAGATGAAACTTTAGGTATCAGGTGGAAAATGGAGGGCAAAACTCCCTTTTCTCTGGTGATCTTTGGCTGCAATGTACATGAACTTCTGGGATTGGCTGTTACAGCTGTGGCTTATTTAATTGTTGGCTGTTCTGTTAAATATTGATTTTTCTGAAGGTCTGTGTCAGTAAATTTCCAAGAAGTCATTAACCAATAAAGATATGTGTTTTATTCTGGGATCATCACTATATCTTTGTGTGTGTTACTGATGACTTGATCTGTATTTTTTTGGCAGGCATTGAGAGAAGGGTTGAGTGTAACTTACACATTCCTCTTCCAAGAATTGTAAGAGAGGGAAAGTCTGAACCAGAAAGCTGAGAAAGAAAATTTCATGTCTGATTGAAAACAAATATGTCCTTAAAATTGCAAAATTGGCCAGGGAAATAATTTGAGATAGATTGTTTATTTAATGAGGAGTTTAAGAAATGGCCTTTATTTAGATATGGTAAGTTTGTTGATAGAGGACAAGACTTGTTGGAAGAATAAAAAAGAAAAAAGTGAGGGGGTTAGGTGAAATTCAGTCTTGAACTGAGCACCTGTCACCTATGTCTGTGAGGCACAGGATCTGCCTGTCCAGGAGCAGCAGAGCAGATTTATACATCATAAATACAGCTAATTAGTGTATGTGACTTTTTCTGCATGACTGCTACAAGCATGACTGTCACAGGTGACATTGTGAAATCTTCAGTAATTCAAAGGTCTGCATAAGTATGTCTGCACCATCCAGAACTAGTGTGGTGCAACTAAAACCTCATAAAAGTGAAATTAAAAAACCCCCAAACCATCATCCAAAGGCCTTTAAGCTTGAATATGAACAACAAGGATCATACACTTACTTGTATATATATATCCTTAGCTATATATTTCATTTGAGCATTTTGTTGTTTTTCAGACAATTGCAGTTCTGTGGATTACATTTCATAAGAAAATGTGGACATAGTGCCCTATGTCCTTCCTGTCACCTTCCAGATATCCATTTTGAAACAACTTTAGTTTATGTATCAATCCAAAGTATAATTTCTGGATCCTCGGTAATCAAAGAGTAAATGGTTGGATGTTAATGTTATTTCGATTATATTTTTTCCCTATTCTTTCATAAATTTCTGGAAAAAATACTTGCTTTTATAACTACACAGCATTTCTGGCATTTTTCTTCTGGAGATATATGGGTTGAGTAGAATGAGGTTGGTAAAATTAACACTGCTGTAAGCAACAGACTTTTTTTCCCAGAATTTCCCTTGTGTAATGACCAACCAAAATTCAGTTCATCAAAGGGTATAATAAAAATTTATATGTAAATGAGTTGACTGGCAAAAATTACTACTTGTTCACAAATCAGGGCTCAGTATCTTTTCAGACCTTTCTTGGCAAGCCTAAGCATCTGATTTCTATACAATACATCTATAGATGAGATTCTGTGGTTTGAATTAAAGAGGTAGACTAGATGATCTAATGTTTTCCCTCTAACCTCTGCATCTCTGAGATGGGGGTAAGTCACGTGAGTCAGGCTGTTTCTGCAAGAGCATATTTAACCATAACATAGTGGGGTTTTATGGTGCTAGGCCTTCTCTGAGGAACTCTTGCATTATTCCAGTGCTCTGCAAAGCCAAAGATTTGCTTTCCAGACACTTGGTCAAGTAGAACTGCTGAGAAGTTTGCAGCTGACTTTAATAATAGCTGTTATGGACTTTTTTGTACCATTTGTAAACTGCAAAGCATAATAATTCCTGAAAGCAGTTAACTGCGGTAACTGAGAATATGAACATGTTTTTGGATTACTGCTCTGCTTCTCTGGTTTGAAGCTGTCTGTCAAAGACTGCAGAGAACATGAAAATGTGATCAACCAGAACCATAAACAAAAATACCCGCTCAACAACCGCATGGAAAAATAGCCAACCGGAGTCTGGATTACCACAACTGTCAACAAGATTTCCATTCAGAAATCCTCTCTTTGGCTTGTCTTCTAATACTTTTGCTAATGGAAAGAATACTCTTAAAGAAGGCAAACTCCTTTATATAGTTGCTTTTGATCACATACCAAATAAAGTTTCTACCAGAGAAAATGAATAAACATTGTAGGAATTTGCAAACAATTACAGCATGATTTTTCTGCCTCTCCCTTTCTCTACCTATCTTAAAAAATTGTACATGGACATGCATAACTTAAAAATTGGTTTAATATTTAAATATTATCCAGTGACATTTTGCAGTTGTGGAATTTTTAAATTTGTGTCGCAAATTTTCTCCAGAGATTCAAAATTATACAGCCAAATCGTGCTGCTTCATTCTGGCTTGTCAAATGGGATGTTGAGTTTTCTGATAACATCTTTTTCAGGAGAAGTTGCTGCAGTAGCAATAGTTGCAAGAGGAGGGGACAGGACATATATCTGGTTTATTAGGGCTCTGTTTGGGATATTTGCAGAGAGGATTACTGAGTGCTTTCTCAACACGTAGCTTTAGCGATACTGCTTTAGAGATACTGCATGGAAAGCCCTTGACTTTTTTTCAGTATACCAAATGATATTGAAACTTCAATTGCTGAGATGCTGTCTTTGAACTTCCAGAGTGACATTTGTAGCAGTGGAACGACAGAGATAGATTCAGATTCACTATTCCAGTGTTTGACTGGTTCTTCTTCATTTGGTGAAGAACAAGAAATAAAATGATAAAGTCAGAAAAGAAACCCGTATTCATAAAATGCATAAAAACCTGTTCCAAAATGGAGAGTGTTATTGATTATCTAGTTCAAAGCACAGGTGCTTTTGTTAATGGCAAGTTATGATAGCTGGAACATACTTCTTTTATTTAGTGGGTAAAACGAATCACTGACTCTCTCATTGCCCTGGTCTGTCTATAAATTCAAAGATGTGAAACAATGCTGCTATGGTTAGTGCTCTGACTGTGGCCTGATAAATCCTGTGTTGTCTCTCTTTTACATAGAGAACTGCTATGAAATCAGTCACCTCCATTTATGTGCAACATAATGCTCCTGGCTTTCATGTGACAACTGCTGTTTGAAAAATACTGTGTGTGGACAACAAGGTTCATAACCTGCAATGGAAATGTGAGGCTGTCTGGCAGTTTTCATTCACTGACTCAGCATTAAACTAGTGACAGTTTCTACAATGGATTTTATCAGTTCTGGAAATATAGCTTCAAAAATGGACCAGATTCTGCAACTGCTCTACCTATGAGGAGCATGCAATTGCATATTAATAATCCAGATCAAGGATATGAATCTGATAAATTTGTTCTACAATAGCTTCAGGAATGATTTTAAATGACTCATCCTAGTACTGACACTAGCTATGGCCTTCTCTGTACTGATTTTAAATAATGATCTCCCCTGATCCTCAGTGCCTAGCCTGCCCACAGAAACATCAGTCATTTGGAGACTGCTGCAATTCCCAGTCCACTAAAATTGTGATGAAAGACTTCCTTCTCTTCAAGGATCTCTTTGCCAGGAGCAAATAGCTATGGCAAGCAGATAACGGGAAAAGTACCTCCCAAGAGCAAAATGAAGTTTTATTTAATGTGCTCTAGGATAAATACTGCATTAAAACCTAAAGTATGAGAAAATTTCTCCAAACAGTTGTTAGGACTGTTAGGACAGATATACATAGTGGTTGCTTTTGCCACATCACCCCAAATGTAAAAACTCCTTAGAGGAATACCTCCCTCCATTTCCCTGTCACCCACAAATTGCTGAGTAGGTCATGCATTTCTAATGTTAGCCTATCTCTAGACACTTCGAGCTTCTTTTCTATACAGTAATCTCTGGTTTTTCTTAGGAGTCGTGAGTTTTGCTGAGCTATTGCCAGAATGAACATTGATACCAGATGCCTGCTCTGGCAGAATCCAGCATCACACATACAGATAAAGTGTAAAATTACACGTCATGCCCAAGCACCACAAATTACTCTGCTCTTCATTGCAAATAACATGATAACTCCTGCTTTGAGACTTCAGACAATACAACTTTGGCAAAAAGCAAGTTTTTCATAGCCAAGCACATCAAACTTCATGTCTTTTACTGCACCAAAGGGGTTGACTTTTAAAGAAAATGTATTGCCAAATTGAATCTACGTTTGGTATGTAAAATAAAGCCTACTATCCTGGGCAAGCATAGTGATAAACAGTCTTTGACTGGTTTGGAAGGAACCACAATGGGCTGCGGTGCTGACTGCTGCAGGCTCAGATATGAAGGTAATGCAGATAAAAGCACATGAGCATTCATGATGAAAGAAACAGATGGTCAGGAATGACAGTCATCTCCTCTGAGATTTCTGACTCTTGCTAGGGTGTCTGAGGTGTCCACACTTCATGCTTATTGCTTGAAGGCTGTTGAGAATCTGAGAGAAGCAGAGGTCATGGCTGGTGGCACTGCACGGGCACTGGGGAGGAGGTGAAGGCCACTGGGACCCTGAAGGCCACAACTGCTGTCCCCAAACCACTGACCCTGTGTGGGCTGGTGACAGCTTTCTTGGCAGGTTCCCAGATTAACCATTCACATTCAGCCAGTAATAAAACAAATTTGTGACTTGAATTCCATACCTTAGATTCTCTGTTCACTAGCACATTCTGGAATTTTGAATCCTTCAAATGTGTGGCTGATCTAATTAACCTCAAACAAAAAGGATGACTAATTAGCAATTTGAATTTGGAAGTGAGACCTGATTAAGCAGATTTTAATTTTTTCTTGGAGGATCAGGTCAAAAGTACCATACCCCTTCTGCTACTTAGACTGAAGTGACTGGTCCCAAAGGACTACATGTGTAAACAGTCTCTAAAAACTTGACTGCAATATTTCCTCAAAAACTTTTGCATGAGGAAGTTCTTAAGGCTGTAGAGAACAATGTCTTTTTTCATACAGAAATGCAGGAGTTTGAACTGAGGAATGGATTAAACTGCAGAGAACTGTCAGCAGGGATCAGATGAAAATTTACATATTATTAAGATCAAAAGAGTAATTTCCTAAAGTTTTTTTTTTTTTAATCCATTTTCAGGAAAAGGCAATAAGGTTATTCAGGACATTCTACTTCAACTAGTTTAGTGGGATAATAGCCTTACATCTTTTTTTTAAAATGTATGGACTAAATAGTAATTATTATTTATAGACATAATAGTTATCATGTCTCCTATCTTAATCTCAGTTTTATTTTAAATTTTTGAGTTTTTTTGCATTTGCTGAAAAAAAAAGTGTAGGGAAAATATTGGCAATTCTAAAATAAGTGACTGCTTAGCATATTATTGCTAATATGGAACTGGCCTGGTTAATGACGTTCATCTTTAAGGACAAAGACAATCATCTTTATAGCTTGCAAATTCCTTATGAGCGTGCAGAGAGTGTTACTATAAATTCAAGCTGCATATCATGAGCCACACATTTTTAGCTGTTAGAATTCATTCTCTGAATATTTAGTGAGATTATGAAGGGAGGGGAATGGTGACTCCCCAGCTGAACACAGTTCCAGCTTAAGCAAGATGATAAACTTCTAATATGAAGATGGAACTTATGGATTCTGGCCAGAACAAAATAGCATTTCTCCAGTGGAATTCCAGTTCAAACTCTATTCTGGAAAGAAATTATTCTAACAAGGTTCCTCACCCTTTTAGGGGCTCCTGGGGAAAAAAAATGGAGAAGCCAAGTGTGTGGTCTTTTGAAATTTCAGAGTAATTTGTAAAAGAGACAGCATGGGCAGCTTTTAGGAAAAGAAACAGAAAAAATTGCTGCAAGTTGACAAGAAATATTGGCTGCCCTAAGGTCGTATAACAGCACCCATGACTCTGCAAATAGAATTATTTTTTCCAGCAATATGTCTAAAATAATGGCCCTTATACTCTTTTCCAGGTTTTTGAAGTGGTACTTGATTTCCCATATTTTTAAAGAAAAAAAATAAACATAAGAATCATTAATTCTGTTGGGATACATGGATCTCAATTTTTACATTTTTATATCTTTTTAGATTCTTACATTGTTTTTACCCTTGAAAGAACTGAACAACTTACCTTTTGTTTTTTCACTTAGCATTCATATCTTGGGGAGGGCTACTGATGGGTGAGTCCTCACATGCAGCAACTCTAACTTAAGGCTAGGCGATTTCAGCCTGTGAGCCAACACTGCTTTTCCCTGAAGATATGGCAATAACATGGGGTCCAGCAGGAGTGTGTGTGACTGCAGTCCATACAAATCTGTGGAAGTGCAAAAATCTTCAAAACACTAGGTGTGATCCTACAGTATATCTTTTAAAATCCTTGTATTTAATAGTCTGAGAAACAACCATATTTCACTGTAGACACAGATCAAGTTTCACGCCAGATCCTGGCACCTTGTGTTAGTCACACGACTGTCCTGCAGCCTTTCCCAGACAGTGAAGTCAGAGTTCTTTTTATGCATCCAGAAAGGGACGCCTTTTTCTCTCTGTTGGCTCCGTGGGCAGCCTGGTGCACTTACTCTCCTAATTCATGCACGTTAGTTTGCTCTCTGCAGCTAAGTGGGGTTGAATTCTGGCCCCGGCACGTATTTCCAATTTGACTCTAATTGCAGACATTTATATCTTTTGATAACTGACTATGTTATAAACTGAGCCTCTCAGACACGTGAGCCCGACAGAAGAATAAAGCAGGAGCCTAAGGAGCATTTAGTTCAAAGGAAGTCAGAGGGTTTGCAAAATGTTGCTGGAAGTAGGATGCAGTGTTTTAATTCAACAAATTACTGATAATTTGAAAAATTTTCCCCACAGAGATCAGTGGGAAGACTCTGAGACAGTTTTTAGCCACATGAAAGGACCTGCTTGTCAGATGGGTTACTTTGGGAAGGAAATTCAGAATGATCAACAATTTGTGTTTGAGATACTACTAAAATTGATGGCCTCTTGCCAGTTTTGCTTTTGAAAGACCTCTAAATTAGCATGGTTGAAAGCCTGCCTTCTGGTGTACTACACTGCAGGGCCTGGGCCTCCAGGATATGCCCAGTAAGGAAAAACAAAGGAAACAGAGTTGTTACAGATGAATTGTTTTTAAATGAAGGCAAACACCATCTTCTCCTTTTAAAGCAATTGTTACTTTATCCCTTAGATAAAAGATCCCTTTACTGTGTGTCCAATTGTTCTCATTCAAGATGAAAACTTAGCAAGATCAGCTTGTTTCGATCTAACCGATTGAAACACTTTATAACAGCTTCCTGAAGAAGATCTTATGCAGTGATTGCCACACAATCTCTTTCCTCAGGTAATAGGAAATTGAAAACCACTAGTACAGCACTCCATTTTGGAATAGAGTTTGGTTATTGGAGCTGGGTTGGGTTATTCTTGATCTAAAAAACCTCAGCAAGTTGCAGAGCTGGTGGTCACCCTGGTTGTGACTTGTGCAAAGGGCACAGTGACTTCATACCCAAGGGCCTATTGGGAAAAATACACTTTTCTAGTTCTCTGGAGAGACAAGACCTGCACACTGCATGCTCTAGATGGAAGTATGAAGCAGTCCATGATGCAATATTTTGGCAAAAGTTTCCAAGTATACAAGAAACTCACGAGAAAAATCAGGCATCCCTTTCATTTATGGAAATGCTTTTGTTTCATGGAAGTCCAGGAGAAAACCCAAGCATGCTGTGTGATAATCCACATTCACTTGCAAAATCTACATGTCCTCAGCAGCACTGAGGCATGAATAATTCTAGAGAACAGTTCTTGGAAACAATTACCTGCAGTAGTAATGTTTTAAGACTTGTGGGGGCACATTCAATTAAAGCTTTGTATAGTTTCCATACGAAAGAAATCTTCACAAAATGGAATAAATAATAGTGGGGGAAATGTTTCCAGCCTATACTAACTTATAGGATGGCTCCTTTACACTGGTTTAGAGATGTAACGGGACTTTAAAAAGTTTTATATGAGCTGTTAATGGAGGACATAGAGGACACTAGCATAAATGAAAATCAGCTTCATGAATATTAGGCAGTTAAACTATTGACTGGATTACTTGGCTTCAGAAATTCATAGAAAGGTTATGAATCCAATTCTGACTTTGAAACTTATTAACCCTTCTCTGCTTTGCTTTTTATTTCATCCTTTCTTCTCAGCCATGACTTGAGATTTTCTTTTCTATGACTCAGATTCAGATGAAGGGAAGGGAGAATGAATGATGTTATTGCAGGCAGTGTCATAGCCTAGTTGTTGGATACTCTCTGAGACCTTTTCCGTGGGTTCAGGCTGTGGATTTCAATCTACTCATTGCCTAAAAGGACACTTGAACTTACTGACCAAGAGGCTGATACCTTATTCTTTTGGTACCAAATTCAGTGCTGTCTTAATGAATCAAAAGAAGGTAATAAATATCTCCTTTGGAGACTTACATGGGATTTCTTTGCTCACATCACAAATATTAGGAATTTAAATGTCTTGTTTCCACCTATCTGGTCAGGAGAAAGACTTCTGAACTTTCTTGAGAATTTAGGTTCTCTGAGAGGTGCAATGATATTATAGCTCAGGCTAGAAAAATCTCCTATGAGTGAAGAAGTACTCAAGGCAGGACTGAGGTGGGAAGTCAAGGTGCACCAGGAGCAGGGATTTGAGGCAGGAGTGGAACATAGGCAGGGAGTTAAGAAAGGCCTCATCAGTTAGTGAAAACTAATTTGGGAAGTGCCAGAGCACTTAGGCTGGGTTTAAGTATTGTCATGAAGGTTGGACTTTCTACAGTAATCCTGCAAATCTCTCCTCCAGATTTGTGTGGAATGTACAAATTTGGTCTTTTCTGGAAACAGGATCCTCCTTCATCCCTAAAGCTTAGTTAAGATTCTGGACACAAGACTCTGGATGCAACACATACCTCCACTAAATCTTTTAGGTCATCTAGGAATTTATTATTCAGTTACAAAGGGATTAATAGGATCTCTGAGGCTTAGGACTTGATATCTGGGTTCAGTGAGTTTGCCCATTTTTAAGCGTCAGAGAAAAATTCCAGTAGGCAGTTTCTGTGTCCTGAGGGAGAAAAAAAGTATCTTGAAGAGTCAGAACATTTCAAAGATCAAGAGAGGGAAGTCTGAAAAACTTCTGTGGAAAGAAAGACTTCTGCCATTCAGCATGCACAGAAAGGAATTTCTGTGGTTCTTGGAGAAGTTTGAAAATTCACAGAGCTATGAAGTCAAGGAATATATGCAGGGGTCATGGATAGAGAAAAACAAGTAGATATGATGGCATAAAAAAATTATGTCTTATGTTACACAGCCTTTAAGTACATAATTCTATGAACACAAATCCTGCCAAAGTACTGGTGGAGGTAGGAATAGGTGACAGTGTCAGAGGCTGGGAACTGTGTCACTCATTTGCCAGTGTGAAAGAGAAAGTCATGCATGAACCTAGCAGAAGAAAGGAGTTTTTACTTATACTCAGGTGTAATTTCTTTTTCATCCTGGGATGCCAGGATGAATAACAACACATTCCTGGTCTTTGCAGCCTTAAATGTGCACTTGGGTTAGGTTGTAATGTTACATTTCTAAGTCAAGGATCAATCATAGATCCTCTTGAAAGACCAGTAATGCTGGCATGTTGAAGCGAGCTATTAGCATTAATACCAAAAACCATGGAATAATTTGCCTTCTGACTACCATGCCAGTGGTACCTCATTGGAGCTGAGATTCCTCTGCAACTTGTGGTGCAGACCGTGGTGAAGAAGCTGTGCCCTTGCAACCCATGGAGGTCTACAAGGGTGCAGAGATCCACCTGCAGCCTGTGGAGGTGCCCATGCCAAAGCAGGGATGCTTGGAGTAGGCATCCTGTGGTCCTGTGGGAGATCCATGGAGAGAGAGGGTCCTGTTCCTAGGCTGGAGCAGCCTGTCCTTGAAGGGCTGCACCCCATGGAAGAGTGACCCACACCACAGCAGTTTGAGGGGACTGTTACCCATTGGAGGGATTCACACTGCAGCACTTTGCAGAGAACTGCTGCTCATGAGATGGACTCAGACTGGAGAAGTTCATGGAGAACTCCCCTGGAAGGGACTCCATGGAGCAGCAGGGGAACAGCTCTTTCCCTGAGCAGTGGGAGAAGCCACAGGTGATGAACGGACCATGATTCCCATCCCATCTCCCTGTGCCACTGTGGGAGGAAGTAGAGCTGGGAAGAAGGGAGGAGTGGGAGAAGGGGTTTTGAAAGTTTTCTTTTACTTCTTATTATTTTGCCCTGATTTCTTTTAATAACAAATCCATTTCATGTCTCTAAGTCAAACCTGTTTTGTCCATGATGGTACTTGATGAGTGATCTCTCCTGGTCCTTATCTCACCTAATGAACAGTTCGTTAAATTTTCTCTTCTCTGTCCAGCTACAGAGGGAAGTCAGTGAGTTGCTATGGTGGGTGCCTGGCATCTGGCCTGGGTCAACCCACTACTGAGCTTCTGCCACTTTCACTTTTCTACACTTCCTTAAAAATCATGTTAATTCATTTTAGGCATAATTTCACATAATCATTTTATGGCAATTATACTTCTCAGTCTAGCTAGGCATCACATCTAGAGCTTGCCCATGCAGAATGTGAACTATTAACACTGACTTCAAATAATTTCTAGAATCAAGGGGTGGAACAGCACGGAAATCCTTGTCACTGGCTATATAACTTCTTCTACAGAAGTAGAAGTGATTCCTAAGGAGATAAAAGAACTGCTGGAGAGAGTGCTTAGGAGCTGAGGCAGCAACTACAGTTTGGGTAGTAGCATTTATCCTTTCTGTGCCTGTGGTGCTGCTAATGGGTCTGAAGGGATTGATCCACCTGTTCACTCCTCTGCAAATTTATTTTAAATACTGGCATCAGTTATGGAACAGATACATCTTATCTTCCACAATGGGCTGAAGTCCTTTGTGGACTTCAACTCAATAGCTAACAACATTAATACATTAAGTAAGAAGATTCCAGAGGAGCCACTTCCTACTAAATGGCTTGGAAGGGTGCCCTCTACTAAAGAATGTCAGTCTGAATCTTCCCAGGAAGGCCTGGAAGTTCATCTGGACTTTCACCTAAACCCTCAGGGAGGCCAATAGGCAAAAGAGACACTCTCCTCCTTATGAAAATAAGTCTTCTAAATATCATTTATTATCTTGGGTTGAATGAATGAGGATTTGTTTGGTTTTGGTGGTGTTTTTTAGTGTTTTTGTTGTTTTGTTATGGTTATATATTTTTCTTCAATAAGGAAAACTTATTTGTTATAGCTTATTTTGATTGAATCTAAGGGGTTTTTCCCTCTCTTTAGCAGCCTAATTATCAATCTCTCCCAATCAGTTATTAAACTAGGACACTCCTACAATCATGGTTTATTTGTAACAGAGATTTGAAGTAGCTTCAAAAACAGAGAGAACAGAAGATTAAAGCCATCCTTACTGTAGCTGATGAAATCGAAGTAGTTAATTCCCAGCTAAAGCCTAACACAAATCTACAAGTCCATGGTGACCCAGGAAGTTTGTAAGACTCAATCTGACAGACTGGAAGTGGTCAGTGCTGAAGGATGCTCAGAGTACAGATCCCTCAGGGAGCCACAGCTGCAAAAATACTCCAGGAAAAAGAAAGAAAAGCATTACTTATATTTATAAAAATGAAAGCAGGAATGAAACCACCACCACCAAGAATGTATCTTGTTATAAAAGAACTGCCATCATCCAGACTCTGTCATTCATCCTTATACAACATACAGTGGTAACAAAAAACAATGCTGATGGGTTTTTCACTTCACTTCTCAGTCTCAGAGAGCCAATGTGAAATATTAAAATGATGATGGTTTGTTTGATTCCAGGCAAGTCTTTGTACTGAATAAAAAATGCAGTAAAGGCTAATTGGAGTTGATATATCTCCTGCTAGATTAATTTTAAATCAAGTACTATGTTATGTTGACATCATGTTAGTGATCAAGATGTTCTCTAAACTGAAAGTGTTTCTGAGGGAATAATTACAGCTCAGAGGAAAGAACAAAAGCTTGAAGGTGTCAAGGATTAAAACTGTATAAAAATAGGAGTATATTTTTCTTTTGCTTTATAGAAATTACAGAAGAACAAGCAAAAGGTCTTTTCTAAGTAATTGAGGAACCTTTGAAAATATTTTGAATGATCCCATGATCAATAGATTTGTCTGGAAGAAGAAAATTCAGTTCAAGGAAGTTGTGTAATTTGGAATACCTCTTGCCTTATGTTAGAGAAAGGTATACATTTCTTAATATTTTCATAAAGGAGAATGTTCCAGGGAAGCACACGCACAAGCACACAACCAGTGTGATCAGCACAGGCTCTCATTTTGTTCCCAGTCTTGTTCTGCCTTCAATGGTGCTTTGCCAGGAGGAATCTTGTTTGAATTTGAAGACAAAATTTCTCCTGGCACTGAGAGTGTAATCAAATCTGTGTTTATAGTTTTAGGTTTTTTCATTGTTTTGACCAATGGACTGTTCTTTATGAACCCACTTTTCCTGGCATGGACCTGAACTGTTAGCAGCTGATGGCTGGGAGGCTTCATTGGAGCTCTGTTGTGTGTGGGACTTCTGCCAGGTACCCCCAAAGCAGCTGTGGTAGCCTTCTTTTCTACCCAAACACTTTAGGTGCCTCCTTTTCCTCATGGGTTCACTTGCATTCAAAAATGTGATTTTTTCAAGCTCAGACCAGGGAAGCTAGAAGACACAAAACAACAGAATGACTTGTTTATCACTATGTGCCTGTTCTTTCCAAGTTTTTGATTTCCTGTGTGAAAATGTAAGGTTTCATGACATGTGAATATAAATATCAGTCTTCTTACACATGGATAAAGCCAGACCTCATGTCAGAAAGTCAGCTCTTTTAATCTTGTTTGTTTTGGGATGGAGGAGGGCACAGAGACATGTCAGCTGCTTGCCATAGAGCTGGAGGGAGGAGATCTGTGTGGGTCAGAGTGAAAGAGAAGTAACCCCTAACAAAGCCTGAAGGAAAATGGCAAGGACTGTGAGAATGGTCCTTTATCAAAAAGGATGACAGGAATCTGAGGGCACCTAGCTGGCATCTGGAAGCCAGAGGTACATGGCTTCTACTGTGTCTTTATGGTAAAATGCATTTAGACTGCAGTGGGACTTAGGCCTCTTTTGGGCATCCAGGAAAGCCCCAAATTGAGAACTCGTGTGTATTTTTTCAAAAAGAAAAAGAAAGAAAATAAAAAAGAGTATCTTCAGTTCCCAGTCAGATTAATCTGCTGCTAACAAGCAGCAAACCCACAGCAATGAACACATCAGGCTTATCCAACCCTTTGCTGTTAGTATGGAAATTCTGTCCTCTTGGGAACTTTTTGCCTTTTGGTTTTGCCAGAGGATACCTCAATGGTACACTTAACCTTCACCACCTTCTCTGGGAGTAATTCCCCAGTACACTCATGGCAACTTGGCAATATATTTATTTGCAGTGTGTGAGGGACACCTGCATTTGACCACAAACTCATTTTCACATGCTGCAATTTAATGGTTGCTCAACAATGCAACCATGGTAGCAATTTTGTCTACCATGGAACTGGGGTGTGTTCCCAACCCAAACCAGTCAAAAAAGAAAGGGTCCATATCCTACAACTAATTTTCAGAGTCCTTCAGCCTCATCATTATTGAAACAATGAATAAAATAGTGATGGATCATGAGCATATTAATACCTATTAAACAATGTGTCAGTTTCAGAAAGACACTTACCTGCAACTAAGTAATCAGGTGTTGTCGAAGAAACTGTAGAAGTTCGAAAAAATAGATAAAGAACTTCAAAACTGTGGAAGCACTGAATATTCACTTGTTTTCCCATTTTTTTCCTGGAATAATCTGTTTCGCAGCCACTCAAACCAACTGATAATTAGCAACCTTGAACAAAATGTCCCCATTCATAAATCAAAATTATTCACCACAAATATTAATTGCAAATTTAGCCTTTTTTTTTCCTGTTCATGAATATATTTTCCATGCATAAATATTCATTGAATAGTTTATGAAAACAGATTTTAGTCTGTGGGTTTCTTGTAAGACGTTATTATGTCTGTATAGTTTCTACTTGTGCATCATAATTAGTCAATAAATCACACAGGTATCATTTCTTCTCCCTAGAAATGAGATTGTTTGCTTTAAAAATAAAATAATGTGGAAAAAAGTATAGGGATAATTGCAGTGTTGGCATCATTTATAGGAACAAATCACATGCACTAAAATTTGAGTAAAGTATGAAGATTCGTGATTATCATGACAAATACCCACAGCTGTGTGGGGATTTATAAGCATTACATATTATAAAAGCACAAATAGCAGGAAACTCTGCTTATTTCTTCTATTCACAAAAGTATTCTTGAATCACAGCATTATTGTAAATGCCCTTTCTCACAAAGATACAATTTCCTGTTTTAATCTCTGAGCATTAATTGTAACTGTTTGTCTGCTTCCAAAAATTGTTAGACAAGATAATATCTGAGCTTTATGCTCACTTGAATAGATACTGCAGTCTGTCCTTTCCTTGTCCTCCTTCCAGAGCATCTCTTTTACTGAGGAAAATGAGACAAGCTGTTCTTTCAATTTTTGTTGCTGAGAGCCATTCCCCCATCAACTCTGCACCTTTTAACCCTTGTGATGTGATGTTGATGGAGCTGCCACTTAAAAACAAATTCTGTTTGGCCATCAGGGAGCTTCCTGTGGTGATGAAGATGACAGAGCCTTTTTCAGGAGGTTGCTTTTGAATCTGCTGTTGGGGGGAAACTCCTGTTGTCTGATATCTAACAGCATTTGGGTTCAAATGTGAAATCCCTGGGCTCATTCTGGATTCCTCATGTATAGGAGGCACAGTCACCAGAGTGCTTGGGAGGGAGAAAAATCAAGGGAAGGAAACTCTTGCTTGGCATGAAGCCTTATGTACCCAGTCTTGTGGAACAAACAAGCAAACAAAAAAACACTGTCCAAAACAAGCCCCACTGTATAACCCACTGTTTGCACTGAGAGTTCAGAATATCTCTTGGCTTTGAATTCAGTGATTTGAAGTAAGAAGCTGTAGGAATGACCTTGGGTTGTGATTCTTTCTTTAATTCATTAATTATTCCTACTAGACTTGTTACGATACAGGACTTAATGCTGTGTATTTAGCGACCTTATTTTTCTACCACAATGGCCCTCTGAACAGGTGGAGGGGATTTTATCCAGCACATCTTTGGTTGTTAGCCAGCACATTCTTGCTCTTCCAGACGTGAAAATATTTACATATTAGTAATATGAAATAGCATCTTTCACTTTATATAAAATTTGTAAAATGGCACACTAACAGCTTATCACATACTCATTTCCAGCAAAAAATTAGTACAGAAAAACATACCTCCGTCTTGAATTTGCTACCCCTAGCTAACACCAACATTTTAATGTTAACTCTTTGTCACTGGGAGTCAATTTTTCCCAGCACAGCACCTAAGTGCAAAATGCATTAGCGCAAATGTCTGAACTCCAAACCCATCTGGCATTAGGAGCTATAAAATATTGCCATACTTATCTACAGTAGATTTTAACAGACTTTCTGGACAATATCATTTAAAAAAACATTGTTGTGCAATGGAATTAGTTAGCACATGTACAACATAAATTTTTATTGTTTCTTATATGCCATAAAATTTCCAAGCCAGAAGCACCTGGTAAAACCATACCGTCTGACTGGGCATGGCAATAGGAAGGCCTAGATGGGAGCAGATGGAAAGTCTGAGGATGAAATAAGAACAGATGGGAAGTCTGAAGGTGAAATATGATTGTAGGTATTTCAAAGTTCATATGGCTGAACATAAAGTCCACATAGCTGAACATAAAGTCCCATTAAATGTGCTCCAATGAAGAGCTAAACTGACGGGCTCCACTGTGTGCTCCGTCCTTCTGTATTTCCAGTGTCACTTAGCTGTCAATAATGTTTGTGGCAGCAGTTAAAAAACACTTTCCTTAACTCTGCCTGCTCATTTCAAACCCGAGATATTGCCATCCCCTCTACCTGGGATTTTATGAAGGTGTTAGTGCTGTAAACATGGAAAAGCATTTCTGGGTTTCACACAGAGCTGACGGCTCTCCCCTGTAATTTCCCTTGCCTTCAGTCAGGCAATTGTGCAGCCACAGAAAGCTGTGCTGGTGGGGAGGCAGCAGCACGCAGCCGATGCCGGCGGCAGGACGGGCCCACGAGGCTACAGAACATAGCACTGAGCCTCACCCATGGCTGGTGTCACAGACAAAAAGCCCAGCTCCTGCTAGCAAACCTCCAGGTAGTGGGCAGTTGGCTCATTTTAATTGGTGCAGCTTCTTGGAACTACTTTCCCTCCTACTGTTTTTCCAGCAGAACGGGTCTGCTGCAGTTTTAACAGAGAAATATCATCCAAAATTGTGGGAACAAATATGATTGCTACCAAGAGGTAGAGGCAAATCCACAAAAAGGAAAACTTCTCTGGACACATTCCTTGACGCTTGCTGGAGTTTTCTTCTCACCTTGTAGGGAATCCAGTGAAGGATTTTGGTTTAGAGTGAATAGGGTTTTATGAAGACTGAATTTATGCAAAGTCGTTTGCATGGGTGATATTAGCAAATGTGGTGAGCTGAAAAATAAAGGCCTGGTATTCCTACTAAACCAGCACACTTTGTATGAAATTGTTACTTTTAAAACCTGTGAATCCCTGATACATGACTGTCAGCAGAAATAATTTTTCCAACTCCTGTAGACATGCAGAATTCCCAGTTTATAGCCCAACACTGGTTATAAAATACCAATATTATACCTGGCTCTTTATTCTGAAGTCAAGGAGAGAGACATACTTTTCAAATTTAAATAAATTACTCCTTTCAGAGGTTGAAAAAGGCATGGCAATTTACTCACTGATTCTGAAATATTTCTATAATTTTTTTAACAAGTGCCATAGCCGGGTGTATCAGTTCTAGGACTTGATGGGTCATTCAGAAAGTGCCAAGAATGGACACCCTTTTACAGTTCAGCTAGTTCCCAGGTCACTTATCTCATGTTCGTGGCCAGCTGGGTATTTGGGAAAGGCCATTGCTGCCAAGCCAGGTGGGGCACCTGAGTCAAATTTCTGATAGGTCTCCAAAGTCTAGGAATTACGTCTTTCTTCAGGCTAACAAAGCTCTTTGCCATCATTGTCAAGTCAGTCACTCTGCTGCCATGTCATGTCACCTGGGTCTTGAGGATCAGCATATTCCAAAATTTTGGAAAGCTTCTGAGTAATGGTCTGAAAAATGACAAGCTCTTGCATGTTCCTACTGTACTTGAGGAAGTGCATTTCCTGTGATTAGTGGCCTCTCTTTGTGCTCTGTACAATGCTTTTTAAGATTTTTCTTTCCCTGCTGCAAGCCAAACAAAAGAACGTTTCCAGTTTCTCAGGCTCTATTTACCTTCTCTCTCATTAGTGGAGGCTCTCTCCCTTTGCTTTCTGATGATTGTGCACATACTTAAAGCCTTCTGACTATTTTCAGCTGCTACTGCTGTGTTCCAAAAATCTGACACAGGGGAACGCATCACCTCGTTGCCGGCATGCAGCAGGCACTTCCCTTGCACTTCTGCCTGTTGCATTTGCAGTCCAGTGGAGGAACCAGGTAAAGCTGTGACTCTGAGGGTTTTGTAGGGACTCACTGAGCTTGACACGTGTGCCCTGCTTCCTGACATCATCCCTGTGGCTGCTTCAGAGTTTCAAAGGCTACAGGAGTGTGGCAGAGTGAGGGCAGAGGAGAGAAGGCAGCTTGTCTGCGCTGGGCTGGACAAACAGGCAACAGACTTGGGCAGCCAGTGGAGCCTTTTAGCTGTATACCATGGACCACCAGAGAATAACGTTCTGTTATTCTCCTTGCCTAATTCTCAGCTTTTCAGTACTATCCAGTCTTCCAGAGCGTAATCTTACTTCTTTTTTTTTACTCCAACTTCTCCTTGATGACAATGCAGCATAATTTTAGTACAATTCAAGTGTAAAGCACTAAGATTATACTACTTTGCATAAGGGTTGCCTCATAAATACAGTATTCTATTTTCATGGACACTGGTGTGGGTGGTTCATAAAATATTGCAAACAGTTTATTTTGTAGTGACATAGCCCAGTAAATTATCTTTATTTTCAGGTTGTACTTGCAGCTCCACTGACTTCTTTTAGGTGATGTTTGCAAGCCATGACTTTGGCAGGTCACCCCTCCCTTGCTTTCTTGCTAAACTTAAGTGAAAAAATGATTTTATTGAAGAAAAAGTATAAAATGTACGTGCTGAACATTCGAAGGTCCAGGAGTATTTGAGGTAGAACAACACCTTTTGCTGGAATGAAGCAACTGCATTTATTGCCTACCGCCTGTGTATCGTTTTTAGTGCTGTGGAGTAAAGAGATGCAGCACCTCATTTGAGGTTGGATTCATGGATGCATTTCCCTGCTCAGACTGAGGGGATGAGGAGGTCACGACTGGGCTGTGGTACCAGAGCAGCAGCAGGTGCCATAGACAGGGTGAGGGGTGGTGTGGAGAGATGCTGCTGTGTTAGACACCCCTCCTGTGAATCCATGCCTCTCTGTGACTCCTTTCCAGTGCTCCATGGGTGTAAATCATTTACTTACATGAAAAGTCCTCAATTCAGACACATTTATGTGTGCTGATGTGCAGGAGTTCTACAGTGGGTCACAGGGTGTCTGAAAGGAATGGAATAAAATAGATACATAGGAATGGAATTACACTGAAAAATATGAACTTCTTTCCTTGGATGGTGTAGGGACTATGGCTGAAGGCACTCTGCTTGGTAAAAATCCAAATAAACCATACTAAATTTTGTGTCTTTCCTGCTTATTTTTCTCTGTTTCAGCTTTCAATTCCTTTCTGAACTCCCTGTAGCTCCCTATGGGTCATTTATTTGCGCTCAGTAACTGTTTAGGGTCCTGAAAGAGTTCAGTTCTGCTGTCACAGTTGGCAAAGGCAGGACTTTATCCTCAGTATATGCATTTATCCACTGACAATTATTGTCAGAAGCATTGTCTTTGCTGTTATCCGGGCTTTCAGTTCTGTTTTTCTCTTTTAATATCGTGACTGATTTGATAAATAATTTTCAGAAATTACTAGCATTTTGTTCACAGTGAGTTCCCTGTCGTGGTGCTCTACTAGTTTTTAATTATTTAGCCTTATATATGTGAGTGCTGAAATAACATGGTGCCTTTCACGCTAGGCTTGCTCAGTGACTCCAAGCGCAAGTGAGCTGGGTGCAGTAAGACTGGACAGGTATAGATATGCCTTTGTGTTTGCAGTCTTGGTGCTCAGCTTTCCAATGATTTCTCAATGATTTCAAGGTGGATAAGAGACAGACACAGAGTGTCCAAACGGATTTCTTGAGGTCCTTCCCATCTCCTTCCTTGTAGCCATTTTTCTCTCCTGTGCTACAGGGTTTCTGATCACATCTATACCTTTATCCACTTTCAACACCAGGTTCTCAGTGTGCTGTAGCAGTGTGACATGATTTTAAACAGTGTAACATGAATGCTGCGTGTCCACAGAGAATGTGTATTTCATGTAAACATTATTTCCAAGTACTATTATGTAGCAACCACAATATAACATAACATAGTTATATATATTTACTAAGATATTAAAAATATGATAATTAAGAATAATTAATTTGGAAGACTTTAGAATTCATATTGTTGTAAGTGTGTGCAACAGGTCAAGTAGTTGTTAATAAAATAACTGTTCTTAACATAACTGCAGAAACCCAGGATCTCTGCTGTTTAGGAGGAAAGAGCTTTTAAAGCAGTAGCAGTCAAATTTGCAATGAAGAGGAAAGGAGGAGTGTACAAGTGCTGCAGTGTTGATAGCAGGCAGCTGGTCAGTTCTCTGGAAGATGACCAGTGAGCTCTGACATTACTCTAAGTAGCATCGCAAGAATTGATCCAAGAACTACTTGGAAAACTCTCGTGGCATGATTACACTTAAGTTGAACTCTTTTTTTCCTGTTTTGACTATTTTAAAAATTTCAATGTTACCACTATATTTTCTTTGAGGTCGATCTCTTACATATGCTGGCTTGGCCCATTTTGGCTATTTTTTTCATGGTCAACCTTGGTTTTCAGACTCTCCTTTCTCTTCTTTCCTGACACAATCTGGATTGAGAATTGGCAGTAAACACGTTAATGTCCATTTAATGCAGCTCTGTCTGACTTGTCTTCACAGGTGTTTTCACAGGAGCAGTTATTGGGAGGGAAAAGAACAAAGTCAGTAAAGTATTGTGCAAGTATACTGAGCAGATGTGCCATCTCAAGAGGAGGAAATCTTTCCCTTTCTTTTGTGTCTAGCTTTTAATGACAACCTCAAATACTAAAAATGTTCCTTTTGAGATTCAAATTCCAACTAAGTTTTATCAATTGCTGGTGAAAAGAAAAGCAAAAGTATGGGTATTTCAAAGAAATTTTAAAAATTCAAGGCCACTGGCACACACTGGCTCTATGCAGCATCAGAACAGTCCCTTGTGTCTTCTTGGGGGGAAGATACTGCTTTCTCTTATACAACAAATACACTGAAGCAAAATGCTTAGATATTATCTCGCTGAATATTTTATGCATTAGTCTTGCTTGTGATTTATGAGATTTAAGACTAGAAGGAACAGCTAGAAATCTAGTCTGATCTCCTGTTCATTTGAACCAGTTAGCCATTGCTTGAACCATATCTGTTCCTGACCCAAGACAAATGATTTTCAGTTTAAAGTATAATGACAGCTGTGCTTGAAGAAATGGAAATTTCAGCCAATCCAGTGCCTGCTCTCTTACCAGAGAGGCTTAGGGACAGAGGATGAAGACAGGAAAATGAAAATCTGATCCCTACTCTGTAATAACTTTCCAAATATCAGCAATGCGCAGTGAGGTCAAATGTCATAGCAACATCTTTTAGTAGCAATTAGGAGATCTATTCTTCTGCTGTGTACTAAAGTATATTTTCTTTCAATAGATCCCATTTAATGAACAAATGTCTTGCTCTAAATAAATGTTCTGTCTCCATTCTATTATTGCATTAATCTGTAGGTGAGCACCAAATTTGTTCTTATTGCTTCTAATTAATATAATAACATTGACCCATATAAGACATAGTGACAATCCTTAAAGAATCCCACTAGTAACACAGCCTTTCACCAACTTTTCCTCATCAAGAGGAAAACAGCGCAAGAGCTGTTATTTGGCCATTTCTTTTATCCATTAAATAAGTGCTCCAGAGTTGAACAATGCTATTTTTAATAAGAATATTATGTTTTAGTGCTTTGAATGACTAAAAATATTCCCAAATAAATCACTTTTCAAAATAACCTTTGCCATCTGAACTTATAGTCTGAAAGACTATTACCTGTTTAGGTTTTTGTTTGTTTTACAGCAGCTACTGAATTGACATCAGTTAATTCTGAAGCACACATTACCTTTTCCATTATTTTGCCTGAATATAATATTAAACTAGTCAAACTGTAGTTATCCAGATTTCTGCTTGTCTGTTTAATTTTCTTTTCAAACTATGTATCTTCCAGCCCTTTGGTACATCATTATCATCAGCAGGTTAATTAAAAATTAGCAGCACTGGGAAAAATATCACCATAGAAAATTTTATAAGCATAGTTTCTTTAAAATATTTCTCTTTCAGTTAATATTCTTCAGAGTTTCCTTTAGATTTTTGGAAGTAGCCATTCTGAAGCACCACATATACTGTATTCTTTGGGGCTATCCTTTGTTTGGGTATGTTGAATGCAATGAGGTCACGATCATTGGTTCCTAGGCAACGACCAACTTCTACTCCAGTGATTAATTCATTTTCATCCATCATATGAAGTCCAAAGTAAAGTAACCTTCTGTATCAGAAACTTATGATCCATAACTTTTAGAAAGCCTATGACATTTCATTAGTGCGAGACTTTAAGCATGTCTTCCAAATGGAAGTCACTCTCTGTAACATCCATATGTTTATCATTCATTTTTGCATAGCAGATACAATATTTTTTTGTCAAGTAAATAAGCTAATATCTAATGTCTTTATTTTGAAACACTTTGTGGATTCTATATTTAGTGATATAGTGATCTGATACATACATACATTTGCAAGTATGAATGATATAACTGGACACAGAAGAAAAATTTTGTGAGGTATTTTGCATTTTTATAGCACCTTCATCTTACTACCCTAAGTGGCCTCTAAAAATGAATTAAAGCACTATTGCTAGAAATTTATGCCAGTCACTGCAGTTTCTTTCCTCAGGAACGTATTGAGCCCGATAAAATGTTATTAGCTTGATTTCTTGTAAGTAGGGAAATGGAAGGGCAAAGTGGTTACATTCAGCATTTGAAATGTGGACATCTCATCCATATTTAGGCACCTCTGTGGCCTGATTTTCAGAGTTGCTGAGCGCCAGCATGATCCCATTAGAGTAACTTATCAAGGTCATGCAAAAATCCTGTACCAGGAATAGTCTTGACTCCGTGCCCTGTATATTAATGATTTGTAAATCCAAAATTAAGGTATCAACTCCTTTATGGATAAGGCAAAAAAGCCCAGAGTTTTAATAAAAAGAAGAAATGGGCCACATCCCCTCAATTCCAGTTTCATCAGATCCAAACAATTTCATCTCCATCAATTGTAATGAGCTCACAGCCACATTATGCTGTTTTGCAGTTCCCCAAACCAGCATTAGTCAAAGCATAGAAAAGCTATTTTAAACAAGCTCTTCAAGGCTGCTGCCTCTTGTCTTGATGCATTTCTCCATCTGTGGCCTGCTCATCCTCCTCCCAGAGCAGGCAGGAATAGCTGTAGCCTGGTCTCTCTGGTGAGTGGTTATGGAGGACCCACAGGGAGCTCTTTGAGATGGTGCCCTGAGACAGATTTCAATGCAGCAGCATGAAGATGGAGAACAAATGTAAATTTCTGAAGCAGAGAGTGGAGAAAAGGAATGGCAGGAGGCAAAGGAGAATGATGTCAAGTTAATTGTTCAGTCCTAGATGAAAAGTCCTATGACTCAGCCCCACGGAGACTGTTATCTCATAGCTGTATGCCACAGAGGTTTTATTTTATAGGGCTGGAGAATGATGGGAATAGAGGCATTAAGTGTTAGCCACCAGCTGGGCAGGGAATTCAGACGCTGCCAGAGCAGGATTGTTGAAATCAAAAAGTTATGTTTAGAATGAGTTCACTGGAACGTGACCCTGTCTGCATAGGATTTCTTTCTCTCTTTTATTTTTTGGTAAGTGGCAGGCAAGTTCTGGGTCAGATTCCTGATACAAAAAAAAAAAAAGAGTGAAATAAAAATTTTGGAAGATCAATTAACCAATTAACCAGGAAACAGGACATAAGAAATGGCCTCACTGCCTGCCATTTACCTCCTCCCCTGCCCTATGCCTCACCTTCATCAGAGAGCAGGGACTGAGGAAGGAATGACTGACAGGAGCAAGGGACAAACATTGTCTTTACAGGTATTGAGTAGTCTGGCTCAGTATATCCTGTCTGGTGCAGGGGCTTAACTGCTTACCTTTCTTTCCCCATCACCTTTAATTAAGCTCCCTTAAGGGTCATCATGAGCATGGGAGCTTGGCTTTTTTGTTCTGCACTCTTTTTTATACTGAACTGACACACTAGCCAGATTTTCCAAAGTGCACAACTCCCTTTTGTATCAGATTTTCCACCAGATGAAAGTGTGGAGAAAAAAAAGGGTGAATGTGATTTGGTTATTTTTTTTCTTTTTTTTTTTTTTTTTTTAAGTCAAAAGACTTTT
>VZRX01006440.1:80360-93081 GCA_013398075.1 Notiomystis cincta
TGTGATTTGGTTATTTTTTTTCTTTCTTTTTTTTTTTTTTTTAAAGCCAAAGAGCTTTATTTTATGTCCATTCCCGCTTTGATAATAAAGGAGCTGGGATTGTTCTTTTGTTTTAAAGCCTGCGAGGTGAGAATTTCCCCCTGTGGCTCCCACAGCTCCATTTTCAGGACAGCAGATAGATTTAGTTTAGCTGATCTCCTGGTGCTGTAGGGAGATGTGCAGCAATCATGGCATCCTCTTCTCCCCAGAAAAGCCCCCAACAGCCCCATGTGCTGTGGCTCACACCCCTCTGCAATCCCAGGCAGGACATGTTGGTGCATTACCTCCCAAGGAATAGATGTTCCAGGTTGCACTTCCAGCCCGAAGTGAGAGTGAGCACAGAGGGTTATTTTGCTTTCTAGAATAACTGCTGAAGAGTTTGACAGTGGATGTAAAGACAGCCCTGGACAGTAAGCAATTTTGTGGAAGGCCTTTACCCTGGTGTTACAGCCACTCCAGGACATGCACAGTAAAGGGTGTCCTTCTGAAATACAGTGCACAAAACCTCTGGCACAGCTGCAAAAGTAAACCAGACTGGTGAGATTTTGCCACATTCTGGTCTTTTCACATTTGAGAATTCCTGTAAAAGTGAAAAAACACGTTTTCCATCACTTACAACACAGGGAGCAGGGGCCCATTTCCAAAATATAGTCTGCTCAGAACATTTCAGACGCTCTAAAGTAGCTAAGCCACCCACACAAAGATGATAGAGGGGACTTAGGGATCCATGGGAGATCCACACCCATCTAAAGCCACAGCTGAAGGTCATGCTGGGTACTCTGCAGCATCTGAAATGGCATGAGAAGCCTATGTTGAGGCAGTTTAATGCTTCCCTGGGAGTTCACAGTAGTTGGAGATTGCAGGATCCAGCTGGGTTAGTGTGACAAGCACTGTCATCTACGTGGTGCTTTTTGCATGTGCATGGGGGGCAAAAACCAGTAGGAGAGGTGCAGAAATGACCTTTAGTGACACCCACCTGTCCCTTCCCAGCTTTGACTTGCCACATTGATTTTACTTTTCAATCTGTCCAAATTTGGCTTTTATGGAGAAAGGAAGATTTTCCAGATGAGTATTACTAGAGGTTCCCTATGAGCAGTCACAATTAGGCTGCAGCAACTGCATTCCCTCCGGTGTTAGAAGGGGGGTAATCCCGAGGTGCTCTTGGCTGGCTGCTGCATGGAACCTATTTTAAGGCTCTTCTGTGGTGGGGGAAGGAATGGGCTCAGGCAAGGGGGATGAAAGATTGCTGCAGTCACAGGACAACTGCCCTGCACAGGTTGAATGAGTCAAAGCATCCTGTGTACCTTATCTGCCTTTCCTGCTCCCTCTCTGCTTACACAATCTAATAGCCTGAAAAAAAAAATACACAGAGAAGTAAAACTGATAACTGGCTATAAATGTGGGACACATTGAAATTTCCTGGATATCCCACTGCTGAATTTTGTTGATTTATGAGACTAACGGTCCAGGAAGAGTTTTCAAGGTTTTGTGTGTGTAGTAGAACAAATCTTCCAATTTTTGGAGGTTCATTAAATGCTAAACTGTTAGCACAACTGACAAAAAAGTCAATACAAAAGCCACTCAAAAAGGATAATACTAGCAGGGAAAATATTTGCTTGCTTTCTCTGTAAACAAATTAGAAAGATTATTTATTGACATGGAAACAGTTTATAAATGATGGGCCTGGGATAGAACTTGAGCTCAAGACTTTTAATCAACATTGTGTTTTGCTTCCAATTCCCTGAGACTACCCAGGGTCCTCAGAAGAAATAATATTAGGAACAGAAAGAAAGCAAGAACTATTTTGCAGCCTTCACTATTTGTCTAGGTTCCACAGTGTGATCATCCCAAAACCTCCATACAGAAGGAAAATAAAGAAAGAGAGAAAAAAAGTTAATTTCTTTTGACATCTTCTTAAAAAATAACAATATAGGTGCAAGTGACATGGCTCAGGCCTGCTAATTACAACTGCTTTCTGTGGAAAAATATATAAACAAGACAGATACTGAATTCTCTGTTTCCATCAGCTTGAGGCCTCTGCACTTTCCCAGGTTTTTCTAGCTTGGGATCTGTACAGTAGGAAAGTTTCCTGCCAAAAGCTTTTTCTGAGCTGATATATTTCCATGAAAAAACTTCAGTGTTGATCCATAAACACTTTCTCATGAAGTAAATAAATAAAATTCCACTCTAGTTCTGCTCTGTGTGGTCCCTTGCTAAATATCAGACCAGATAGGCAAATAATTTTGACAGCATTTTTGGACACAGGAGCTGTTCTAGAAAAAAGATTCCATTGTCTTCCCAAGTAGAGCTACTGGAGAGGAGATTGTCAAACTCCTTTACCATAGCAGAGCAAGTAATCCTCGCAAAAGGAAAACACATCTTTTTCTGCTACTGGTGAGCTCATCCCATGAGGCAGCATGATTTATGATAGCCCTTGATCTTTTTGTTTTGACTGGTAGTTCGCAGATCCTTTAATTATGCACAAGTAGCACATTTTTTGGTGAGATCTGTGAGCTGCAGGGCTGGCTAATGGAAGATGTTAGCCTCAGTTTTTGTGAGGCTTTCGAGAGCAGTTTCAAAGTTAGGTAAATAGCTCAGAAACACCCATTGTTTTATGCAGGTGAGACAACCACTCGTTTATATCCTGAACTCTATGTTTTTTCTCGGGAAAGGAAGATCTTTCCCATTTTCCAGGGTTCTTTTGCCCAGGCAGGGGAGGACTGCTGGTTTTCCTTATTGTGGGTTTGCTTTTGCTGGCAGAATGGAGAAGGGGTGAGTACTGGATAAAGATAATTTCAGAGAAGATACTGTACCAAAACTTTCATGTAGAAAAATCTTTTGCATGTATTATGACCTCTATGTTGTATGTAGCAGAACACGCATACAAAAAAAGAGTTGAGTCATTCTCCACTTATGATGTTTTTGAAAACATTCATTTCTGCCATGTTAAAGCATCTTGAAGTTTTCATGGCAGGAACCTCCATCACGCACTCTACTTTTCAATTCATTAAGAAGTGGTAGCAAAAGCAGGGAGAATAGCAGAAAGATGATAGAAAATAATCTAAGAGGAAAGTGTTGTAAAAACACAAATGAGCAATATGATTATATCTGATTTAGAAAAACAGTTATCAGATAAATATCTCCCAAAATCTAGTAAGCAAATTGAAGATAAATATTTAGAAATAAATTATATTCAGCAAGAGGAATTACAACCAAATACAATAGTTTCCAAAGCAGCCAGAAGATTTCTAGCTCTTGCCTGCTTTTGCATTATGATCTAGAATATTGCCTGAGTTGCTTCAATTAAAAACCTGAAATGCTGTGGTGATATATGCAATAAAATGACATTTCTAATAGTGTATTCTAAACCCAAATGCATTAATTAAAGAAAATTAAGGGTTTGTCAGGCAGAAAGCTTGTGCTGGCCCGCAGAGGTTCCTGTTCTCCAGCTGTTAGTCAGGGTCCTTCATTTGAGATGTGATAACAGAGCAAGATACATTGCTGCACTGCGTGGAAAAACAAGGTCAGTTGATGGTGGCTCACATGAACCCATGTAACTTTGCTTCACAATGGGGTAACAGCACATGCACAGTGAGCTACTGTGTCTCAGCTGACAGTCTGGAGCAGCCAGCTGGGTTATGCCTCCTGTATCGTGTCACAGCCTGGGAGGCTAAGTCACGGCACGATTTATCTCCATAAACTCCATGGAGTACCATTCTAGGCACATAATCTGCAAAGATACATCTACAGATCAGAGTGTCATGAGAAAAGAGCCACATAATATAAGGCTTGGTTTATTTTTAGATAGAGCAAATATCAACAGTATAAAAATTATGACTAGGGAAAAATATGCACGTGAATATTTAAAAGACACAAATATTAATGAACAAGTAAACTGTTTTTCACAGTGCAGACAGACATTGGTAGGAGAGGACAGGGCTGCATCCTGGAAATGAGTTTTTATTTCTTGATTATTACACAAATTGCAAGCAAACAGCTCCCAGTCAATGACACAGACCCAGCTGTGCTCGATGTGATCCCGCATGTGCTCTGTGGCAAGTAACTCAGGTTTTTGCATCTCTAACTCAGAACTTTTTTATTTCATGGGGGGCTGTTACAAAACTCAATTAACACTTGAAAAACTTTTGGATGGCATAACTGTGAGGTATTATATAATGGGATGAAATTAAGGACAGTGAGGTCTGATTGTCAAGGAAAAGAAATCCCAACAATGTAATCTGTTAGATTGGGGGATAATGCCATAGGGGAAGAAGTGGATGACTCATTGCTTGAGTCAATTAAATCTGGGCTGGATGTGGCACCAGCAAATATAATGTAGGGCACAACCTTCTAGTAGGAGAGATATGGTACACATGACCTTATTTCTGTGATCTTATGCTTGGCTGTATAACCAACCAAGATTATATGAGCTCATATAAACTTTACATCATTTCTCGTGTGTTTCTCATGTGTTTAAGGACTCTCAAAACATTGTTGTAGTCTGTGCTCAATTGATGAATACTTAATATACTAAAGTACTGGAGATCATTAGCATTCCTGAGGTTGTCTGGCATGCTTTATTTATGCAGTGTGGAAATGGGAAATATTTCTTTCAGCCTTTATGAGATATTGGCAGTGTCACCTCTTATAACCATCAGCCTACCAATTATTTGACAAAATATGCTGATTATTGAAATTGCACTGTTGATAAGCATCAGTGCCAGAATATTATTAGGACCTAGAGCCTGTGCCACATGGAGGACACAGACCATGCAGTGGGTGCTGTGCAACGGGTTGGTTCTCTCCTCACTTCCCTAAATCACAGAATTTGTGAACTGACCTGTTCTTGATAGCTTCTGTATCCTTTATGGCTGGTTATCAATACAAATTTTTATTTCCTCCTGAAACAACTTATTTATCTTCTTGCTAGAAATTGGAGATGGATTGCTAGGTAAGAGGATTGCAGAGAGGAGGAAAAGTGAACTCTTTTTTTAAAGGGTAACTCACAAGCCTATGCTCCAGTCACATCCAGCCTCCCTTGATTAAGTTTTTTTGTTAGGAGCCCACTTGTCTTCCTTGTTTTAACCATGAAAGGCAACAGGCACTCCTCGAAAGTGATTTAGATTTTCAACATCTCTGTGAAAAGATCTTATCTTCACTGAAGGAAAAACCCTTCTGAAACATATCGCTTGCTGATATACCTAAGTGTCCCTTCAGCTGGACTGTGTCCATTTACAGATACTTGGGAAAACAATGTCTGAAGACACAGCCTGGCAGATGTACTTAAAGAAGTAATTCAGTCACTAGGTTTGAGTGACTCTGACATGCCTTTGCCATCTTCTGTTCAGCTCCAGAATATCTGAGTCTGTGGTAGCAACACTCAGTGCACGAAAACTAATCTGGTCTCGTTGTACTTGACCAGGTATATACATATAATTGAAACCTTCTGGGCTGGTATATTGATATGCATTGGCATATCTACTACCTTGCTCCCTAATAATTCCCATTGTTTAAAAAACGCTTCTTGCAGTAATTGCCATCACAACACAACCTGGTCTGTTCCAGCTGCAGACACCCACTTACTTGCCCTTGGTTTGTTGTCACAGCTGCCTTTGCAAACTGGTTTACCTCCTTATTTCCTGCTTGAGGGGTTGCACTTTAATGAGGATGATCTTCACCAATGACTGAAAAGCACTTTCTGGCCCCCCTGCATCATAGGAGTTCCCCGTGGCACATCACAGCCAGGACAAGGCCACTGATCAGCCAGATCCCTGATGTGGCCGGCCAGAGGCCAGCCTGTAGCCACCAGCCAGACATGACAATGCTGTTGTTAATGAATGTTTGCTGTGGTGATCTCATGGTGATGTGATGACATTAAGTTGAACAAACAAAGCAGTGGCTAATTGACTCATCAGTAAACATGGAAAACAGTAAAAATGGAGAGAAAACTCCGTGAAATTATTTAATTTAATAGGAGGCTCATGATGACAGGGTTTTATTAATTATATTTTCATTGTATTTTCACACAGCCTAGGAAGTACAAAATGAGAGACTGGAAAACCTTCAAAAAGTTGTTGGAAAGAATCATCTAGTTTCAGGAGAAGTTGGTATTATATGTTTGTTTTATTTTCTCTGAAAGGTAATACAAGCCTTTTTGGAATGAAAATTTTAAATGTTTTTTCATATATAAGCTGAGAAATAAAAAATACATTCTGTAACAAGCAGTATGTCAGAAACACACACCTTACACACTACCTTTAGAACTCACTCCATTAATATAAATCACCATTTCTAAACTATCAAAATAAAACCAATCTTCATGTAAATGAACAGATTTTAATGGGTAGTTTTCAACTCCTAGTCAGTATTTCAGTGAAAAGAAGGCTACAAACCCCAGAATTTTATTCAAGACAGGTCCTCTTTTTAACATTAGTTCTATATGGAGGAGGAAATTTGACTTAAAAGACAACCACTTCTTGGGGCTGTTTGAATGTAGCACTTCCCACAGAAAATGTCCAAAAGTATTTTGTGATGACCCTATAGATGTAATTCTTACAAAACATGTCTTAATGAACCATTTCCACCCTGTGGTTAGAAAGATTATTACTGTGATGTTTCTTTTAACCACAGCTTTGTTAAAATAAATGTCAAAGTTCCGAATGAAAACTTCCAAGAGAAAGGGACCTGTATCAGTTTAAAAGTGGTAAACCTTCAATTTGACAGCCTCAGCTGCTACTTCAATTTTCATGTTCACAACACCTTACCAGTTTTATGAGCAGCTGTGTTAGCACCACACATTTTTCAGTGGCATTTGTTGTGAGAGATCTCAGCTTCCCGAGCATTGCCGGCCTGCAGCATCACACACCTCCCGAAACAGCTACAGAGGTGTTCCTTCAAAACTGGCTATTGCAACACTGAACAGTACCTACTCATGCTCCTGGTTATTCCTGCCAGATTAACTCCTGTCCATTAGCTAGAAGACAGCTGTAGCCCCATCCAAAATTCACCTTCTTCCTCCCAGAGAGCAGCGTATTTACAGATTTGCAGATTACTTTCCTCTTGGCACATGTTTATGGCGTTATTGTGCAGGAGAAGCAGATATAATATATGGAGGATAAATTTGCAGTTTTGGTGATACACAATATGTGGGCTAGTTCCTTAGTCTTTGCATAAAAATAATTCCTTCTTAGAGGTCCCACATAGTTAATATCACCTGTCTAAACCTTCACAATATGCTATTTGCAGATTACTTTCCTCTTGGCACTTCATATACCCAGAGGATCAAGGATTTCCACTGGCCTCTGTTTCTGAGAGAACAAACCCAGGAACAATTTTATCCTCTCTCAGCATCACTGTAACAATCCTCTGTGTGTAAGCTGATTACTTGTGACAGTGTTCTTTGATTTTCCCTTCTCCCTTCACATCCAGGCCCCTGTTCCACCTTAGTAGTTCTTTTTTCACATCTCTGAGTTCATCTCCCTCTTATTTCCAAATACAGAGGTTTTAATGCATGAGTCAGACTCCTCTCCTAAAATTTGTACCTTCCTTCCTGCTCCCTCCTTCTGATCCCCCACAACTCCTGTCAAACCACTGTGGAGTTGACAAAATCCTTTTCACTGTTCTGACCTCAACCCCGTCTCCCCTGAACCTTTGCATTTGCCAGGCCTTCTTCAGCATCTGTGTTAACAAGTTTCTTGCTGGGGGATTATTTTCTTAATCAGTAACTACAAAATTATAGTAAAAAAATAAACATAAGCTACAAACCTACATACATATATACATGTATTTATCAAAAATGAATTGGAGAGGAACAAAAAACTGTCTGAAGACTATTGAAATGATGGTGATTCTGTCTTGATTCTGTCAAGACTTCATTTTGCATTTGCTTGGTTTTACACAGGGTTGGATGGAATAATGAAAGAGTATGAATACTTTATTCAGAAGTGCAAGACTAAAGACTAGGTAGGTCCTTAAATACTAATGTACAAATAAAATAACAGTGGAAAATTGCTTCTGACCTTTAAATTGACGCACTGGGAATTAACATTGGTGGGAGTTAATGGGCTTTAACGTTGTTAACTGTCTTATTAAATGATTGAAGAGCTTACTGGCAAACTGAATAGTTGTGCAATTAGGTGTACAGAGAAAAAGAAATCCATCAGCCATTAAGTCTTCTAGTAAGAAAGAGAGGGTAATAGTTTCTTTTCCAAATTGGGAAAATGTTTAAGGTGATATGGAAAGAAAATATTCCATAGCAGAGCCTAGGTTTATATCCTAGGTTTAGGATATAAACCCCCTGGAAGTATTTACAGGAGATCTGTGATAACTTCTTCCAGGTCTGTCTCAGGCTAAGGAAGAAAGGGTTTGAGATGCTGGATGCAGTGTCCTTTAGTATTTCCCTACCAAGTGTCCTTAAGAAAAAGATTTCCTTCAAGACCATAAGGTGAGACTCTAAGTGGTGGTGTTGCCCCCTTTACAGCAACTACTTTAGAATAAATGGATTTTGCTGTCAGTTCTTACATTTCTGGGTAACAGTTGTAACTTTGCGTGTTCCACAGATCCATTAAGCTTTATGCTGGCATTACCATTTCCATCTTTCTTTTCAATCTCAATTTACAGTTCACTTAGCTCTGTTTACTGACTTGGGAGTACATGGCCAAAGCAGACCAAATTCAACTTTTTATTAGATTAACCGTGTGGTGTCATGTACTGTGCTTCTGTGCTATGGGTTAATGTGAAAAATCTGGGCCATTGCTAATTTTTGTTCAACTTATAGAATGTTAGCTCATGTCATTAAATGTAATTTTGGCTGGCACTGGAAGGACTGAATGTCAATTATATTGAAGAAATGAAATAATTTCAGACAGGAAAAAAATTACTTTGGAAAATTGTAGCTGAAATTAATTGTCATTAATCCTTCATTTTCAGGCATTTGTCAGATGACTAATCGAGTCACTAAATTATTTTCTTAGGAAATACTTTTGCAACTGTCTTATCCAGGCCTATATTCAAAGGAACAAAACCAATGCAAGCCTTGGAAATCTGTATTTCAAGGCTGATTTGTGTTTTGTCTGCTAAACAACTGCCACTGGAAACATAAGAAGAGAGGAGCAGTCATTCCATAGGTAGTGCATGTGTCTTGGAGTGTAAGCCAAGTTTCAATCTTCCCTCTACCATTCATTGATCCTTCACTCAAACCTCTGGATCTGAAACAGAGCTTCTGCCCCTGCCACTTCCTATGACATACCTTATTTTCCTTGCATAGCCATCTTCTCTGTGTTTTCCAGCCTTTAACTGAAGGAGACTAGGCTCAGATCAAATAATAGGATGAAATTCTTTACTGTGAGTGAGCGTGGTGTACACTAGAACAGATTACCCAGAGAGACTGTGGTCTCCCTATCCCTAGAGTATTCAACGCCAGCTTGGATGGGGCTTTGAGCAACCTGGTCTGGTGGAGGGTGTCTCTGCCCATGGCAGGGGGTTTTGAGCTAGATGATTATGAAGGTTCCTTCTAACCCTAATCACTGCATGATTCCATGATTCCATCTGAAGGTCCTTTCATGGCTGCACTATGCAAGGCTAGATTGTTCCCATAAGGAAAGTGAAGCAGAAGTTTTTACATGCAGAGATGGTGGCCTCTGTCTGTGAATCAGCGCAAGGAATTGCATCAGTTTAAAATGCATTTATATGAAGAAATACTGCTGGTCATTTTATGCGTTCATACAAATCTAAAATGGCTACTCCAGTTTTGCTGAATCTTAGAATGAATAGAAAGTATTTCATATGAATGCATCCTACAAAAACACTAGCAAACTATAGAGAAGAACAGACCAGAATATAGGCCTTTGTCTAGTGTTTCTACTATCACCAAGAATAACGTTTGATTCATAATTTTACTTCTATTAGTTTCTGTTTCTTGGGTTTGAAGAGACAAATGTGTGTGATAGATATTTATCATGTATTTTTAAATTTACAGCAGGTTTATTTGAATATGGTGCCATGAGTTTGCAGTTTCCCTTCACAGAATCAAGAGAAAATATGGCACTATACTGTGACGGGGCATGATGTTACCTGTGGAAATTTGCAGTGTGAAGCAAATCTAAAAGATATCTTTTTAATAGGGGTATAAACCCTATCATAGTACAAATATCATAAGGAGATGGTACTGATTTACAGCTTTCTAGCTAAAGATAGGAAAGTTTTAGCTTTGTTTTGAGATAAAATATGAAATGTAAAGCTCACTTGAGACCAGAGACTTTAAAATACTTAGAATCAGTCAGCAGAGGAATTAACTTATTCTTAATAGAAGTTAACATAAGCTATTTCAAAGCTCAGTGTTTACATAGGTCACAGAAGTTGAAAACAGCTGGAGACATACTTCATGCACTATTTCTATCTATGTAAGTAACGGAATTTTGTAAGTGCAATGTATAGTAAATAGCCTATTGAAGGAAAAATACAAAAAACATGAACAACAGTAGTAATTTGCTAACTAGATAGGTTAACTCTTGCTCTAAAGACCTCTTATTGTGATAAGGCTGACAGGCTAATGAATTAATGACCAAGATTCAGACCAGGTACATGAGATTTCTTTTAGCTGAGGTTTGTACTGTGGTGTAACAAATGTGATTAAAAAAATACTACTTTAGAAGTTAACTGGGTGCCAGATATGCATTTAGGGCCCTAATCTTCAGGCTGCTCAGTGTTTCCTGTGAGGCAGTCGTCAACTAGGAGGGATATTGGACCCTTCTTGAAGATCTAACTGAGTGCTGAGAGCACTTAGCCTTTGATCTTTTTTAGTTCACAAGAAGCCCCAGGCACAAAATGCTTACTAGACTCAATTGTGTAGTATTACTTATGCACAGAATTTGGGGTTTTATGGTTTAGTTTTCTTGTAAAGCTGTTTGGGACTAATGGTACTTCTCACCTGACATATTATCTAACCCTCTGGACCCTTGTAACATTTGTCAAGCAACTGAAAGACCGTTCTATTTCAAAATGGTCGGAGTTTCAGAAGTGGCCACTTACTCTCTCATGTCCAATCAAAGCTGGGGCACTGTTAAGCCACTCTGGAAAGCCTGCAATCTCTCAGACCCAGCACTACAAAAACTAGATTATAATCAAACAGAAGTTGTTTCCTTTGTTGACTCGCCGTTTCACAGTCAGAGGAACTGGGAGATATTGCTACAGTCCTTACCCCTTTTCATCATTCCTAGTCATTATTTCATCCTTCCCAGAACACAGCTCTTGTTATGCCATCTGAATGTCTGTATCCTTTTTATCGCGCTCAAGCAGAAGTTGTCTGGGACACTGGATGTTAAACTTTGAGTGATTTAAGGGAAAACTTGTCCTTTTCTTGATGTTCTGCAGGTGAAGCATCCTGACAGAGAAGCCTGTATAAACAAATTAGAAAGAGCAAATGAACCAGTCCCTTCAAAAACATAATCCAAAAAAAGTATATGGATCCCTCAAGAGGGAGCTGGAAATTTTTTACTTACAAGCAGTTCCAGGATATGTTTAGTCACCACAACTTGAGACTTCTTTTCATGTAATTGCTAGGGAAAAAGAACAGAGACTAATATGCTGTCAAGGTTATGCTTTGGGCCAAAACCCAGCAGAAGTTAAGTACACCTACCACACTGGAGCATCTCTACTCTCTCTAATAGCTGCCTGAGATTTCCAGGCAGGAGACAGGCCATTTCACTGAAGCCTGAGCCACATGCCTGGTGTCCACGTTTTCTAGAGAAATTTTTTCCTCCTTAGAAATGCTGATGTTGGTACTTAAGGAGAAAAAATGGAGGTGGCTGAGCCTGGAGAGCACGTGAGTTTGGCACCTCCCTGTCTGGGGGGTTTCTCGGGGAGGGGCAGAGATACCACAAGGGGTGGAGCTGATGGGGGCTGGGACACGGGCAGCTGCGGTCTCACTCTCTGGCTCGGCCTTCCGGAGCCCCGCACTCAGTCTGCTGCTGCTCTCGGCTTTCGGAGGACAGCAAGAGAAGGAGCTCGCTCGTCACCGCGGTCCAGCCCAGCCTGTTTTGTCCTGCCACGGCCGCTGAGGTTCGTGCCCTGTTAATATCTCACTGAGAGAGGAACTCTTTTTATCTGGGGACCCCAAGATCCTGAACCCGTTCTCCCAGTTCTAACCGGACTNGGAAACTTGCTTCCTATACTGCAACCAACACTCACTTCTTTCTCTGCCCGCAGTATGTGTCCATGATTTGGGACTGCTGAGAAGGGTACTACTGTGCTGGTGAAGCTGTCCCCAGACTGCATTCTGAAGAGGCAGACAATTCTGGATTGCAGGTAACTAAGGCTTTTTGTAAACACAGAAAAAAAAAAAAAAAAGATGATCATCCTCTTGACAAAACTGACTTGTGACTAATTTCTAAGTTAATGATAGAAAAGGTCTCCAAAAGGAAGTGTCTGGTATCCTGTAAAGGAAATGGCCAAAGAAAAAAGGCATTCCAAAGCCTCCATGGAAAGATCTGACCTGCCTGAAAATGGTATCTAAGCTTAGGATCTAATTTGTCTATTTTCTAGGATGAATGCATTATTTAATGGAAGATATCTCCCTTGGTTCAGATAGAATCTTAGACCCAAAAGACAGTTTATAAGTCATGCAGATATTTAAAAAAAAAAATCAAACTGATTTTGACTCCTCTGAAATGCTCCAATGGTCTGC
>VZRX01006440.1:93986-107667 GCA_013398075.1 Notiomystis cincta
CAGAAAAAAAAAAAAAAAAGATGATCATCCTCTTGACAAAACTGACTTGTGACTAATTTCTAAGTTAATGATAGAAAAGGTCTCCAAAAGGAAGTGTCTGGTATCCTGTAAAGGAAATGGCCAAAGAAAAAAGGCATTCCAAAGCCTCCATGGAAAGATCTGACCTGCCTGAAAATGGTATCTAAGCTTAGGATCTAATTTGTCTATTTTCTAGGGTGAATGCATTATTTAATGGAAGATATCTCCCTTGGTTCAGATAGAATCTTAGACCCAAAAGACAGTTTATAAGTCATGCAGATATTTTAAAAAAAAAATCAAACTGGTTTTGACTCCTCTGAAATGCTCCAATGGTCTGCGTGTGTCTATAACATATGTTTTCATCTCTGTTCCTTACAGAGTTATATGACTGCTGCCTTCAGTCAGTGAGAGTCAAAGTCTTACATACAGAAATAGGGAATTTTTCAAGAGTTTTGCTCTTCTGTTCAAGTCACCTACAGTGTGGATGCACAGGATCAGTAATCTCAAAGAGCTATAGATGTAGTAGCAAGTATCCCTTTCACTCAGCTGATTATACAAATAAGTTTTCACCAATAAGCTCTACAGCACCCACGTTTTCAAACTGTCAAGAGGCAAAACAAAAGCATATGGTCTCCTCATTTCCTAAAATCTACTATAAAGAACAGAGATCCATTAAATACATCAAATGCCTCAAAACATCTCAGTGGTGTGTTGTTCCTGAGCCTCTTTAGCACTTGCATTGGTGTGTAATACTGTAGGGCTTACTGCAGATTAGAATGAGGCAATGTGTTGCCAGTTTGAAAAGAGTGTTAGCAATTAAAAAAGTGCCAATCAAAGCAAAAAGATGAAACATTACACAGCTATTAAGAATATTATTCAGTCCTTTTAAATGATTGCCAATTTAGATAGTTCTCTTGCTAAATCATTCTTTTTAGCTATTGTACTGAATGCCAGTTTTCAAGAATAAGACAGTCCACAGGCTAAGCTCATTAATGAAGACACAACCTGGTAGGTAATTTTATAATTAAAATGGATATTTTGAGCACTAGGCTGACTTTTGCTATATATCCAACTCTTAGCTGAGTAAAAGGTTTTATGCAAAAGAATTTTAACGCTAAATAGTAAGAGAAGAGGTTGAAAAGGAGGCACAGTTGAACATTTTGACTGTTTTGAGCAGAACAGCCTTAAAATGTTCTGTTTATTAACACAGTGGAGAAAGGTTTGTGTAAGGTTAATGTTAGAATCACTTAGGATGGTAATTCCTTCTGCAAAGCATCTGCATAAATTAGAAAAAGCTGCCAGATTTCCATCTGTTAGCAATACAGCTTCAGTCACAAAGACAACTGTCGTGACAACCACACTGATTTAGTCTTTCAAATAAAACCTGTTAAAAGCTACTGCCCTCCAGCCTCCGCCCACTGCAGTTAACAGCATTAAATAGCACTCTAACTGGTATTTATTTTCTTAGGCATTCCTCACTTGTGCAGCTGCTGGCACACTGGCCTTTGATTTTAAATAATCTCAACAGGATAAGAGTTTACAGTCTCTGAAGGTCATGATGTGTGTGAAGTGCTTGTCTGAAAGAAACATCCAACCTGAACTTTCTCAGGCTGATGTTACTGGATTCTGTACACTTGTCTCTCACCTATTTTGCATGGTCTTATGTCTGGGAACTGTGAGGGTTCAGATTATTTCTTCCAGATGATGGCAAACCACAAAGAGACCACTGAGGCTGTTCTGGACAACTGGTCTAGGTTTAAAGGTGGTGGAAATCACCTTTAGGGCCTTTCTACCCTCCCCATCCAAGCTCCTCCTGCAGTTTTTGATGAAGCTGGGTGGCACAGCAAGTTCAGGCTAGTTTCAGCTCATCCATGAAATCTGTGCTGACAACAATATCAAAGCTATTAGAAAATTCATTTGTGGAAGGTCTCTCATTCAACAGTCTATTTTTACTCAGGCATTTCAGTGTCTCAGGGTAGCACATATAACGCCTAATGACCTTTGCAGGAATAGGCTTAATGTTTCTAAAGCCCTTATTTAAACATGAACATACAAATGAAAATACTTTCTTGTAAGAGTTATTAATTAATTATTTATTAATTAATAATAATTTGCATGCCTTTTTGGAACTGTCGCCCTCATGTGGACAGGGCTGCTCTGAGGGACAGACTATGGGTGGGGCTTGGAGTACTGGAACCCTTCCCTCATCCATGGGAGAGATGCTTGTCCATCTGCCAAGGCAGTCCCTTGTTCGCACTGCTGTTGCCTCTAGTACTGGTTACCCCTGGTACATGTACTGCATACTGACAGTGGCTACACAGCTAGGAGAGAAGAAGGGAGTAGAAAGTATTCTCAAATATTTGTGATTTAAAAGCAGAGAAGAAATTTCTTGTTGGAGGCTGAAAGGAACTGTTCAGGAACTGCTAATGAGTGTAATAAAAACTTGATGTTGTCTCTTGGATGTTTAAAAGTGGCCATTAAAAAGGTCCTCTACATGAACAGTGCAGAATGCAAATCAAAAAAGTAAAGCAGTGATGTTTTTAGTTATCAATGCCAGCAGAATTTCCATAGAAAATATTTCATTCACTTTTTTGCATAAACTTTAGATTTAGTTGTGTACATCCTTATGGAAGGAGAAAATTGCCACTTCCAAGGTTCCTTCCTCTGGGTTTCACCATATATTTTATTTTTTAGTGGAAGTATTCCTGATATGTTAGTGTGATCACATAGGAGCCAAAGGATATCAGACACTTAAATATCAGATGTCATCTATTTTTAATTAAAAGGACCTTTTCTAAAGGAAAAAAGAGCAAAGCTCCCTGCCTCTTGTGGTTAGATCACCTGAAAAGATTGAGATACAGAGTTTCTGACTGCCTTCAGCAGAGGATACAAAGACTGTTCTCTTGTCTGCTGGAAAACGTTGTGATGGGCTGTGTAGTAGCTCTTTATGAATTTAATTTACCTTGTCTGACAAATACTTACTACCTGAGCACCATATGGAACGTTTTGTTGGGCTCAGTGTGCATCCTTTCAGGTTCCTATTTGGATAACTCCTGATTTCATGTCAGTTAAAATGAACTCTCCCTTCCTTGCCCTGTCCTTGTTCCCTACTCTTTTTTTTTTTTAATTTTGCATTGGCAGCTGCACGGAGGAGAAACTACGCACTGTGTTGCTCAGCTCAGGGCAGGGAGGGGACTCCTGGGAAGAAGTGGGGTGGAGGGGGAGGTTATCTGCACTGCTGCACTCTGTGGGTGCTCCGAATTGCATGTGGGTGAGCCATGTACTGGGGGTGGAACGGTGCCAGGCACAGGTGTGAGAAGAAACCAGCACCAACCCTCCCTGCAAACTCGATGCAAAGCAAAGCAAGGCTTTATTGACACTATGAGGCACAACAAAGCTGTTCAATGCAAGGAGATGATACAGTTTAACAGTGGGGTGCTAGGACACAGTAACAGTAATATCCTGGGTTCAAAACTAACCATCATTGCCCTCTGTCTGGCTCGGGTGTGCTGAAAGTCAGTCAATAATGACACAGCACCTTCAAAGCATTTACAGTGTTGGCCAATTAAAATTCCTTCCCTAGCACTTTTATTCGTGTTTGTTAAGGGTTAGATTGGGCTTTTAACTTCAAGCAAGGAGCTGTGGGAGGTTCGCTGGAGTAATGCTCCTTCCAGCACATCCGTCTTAACGTGGGAGGCATGATGCTAATCAGCTGTAGCTCTTTCCAGGACACTGCCGAGGGGGCAGGGAAGGGAAGGGGACGCTGGAGCCGTGCAGCAGCTGGGATGACAAGCAGCCCCCACCCCTTCTCGCTGGGCTGGTGGTTGGCGTCCTGCTATGCCTGTTGCATCTTTATCTGCCTGCACCCAGGGATACCCTGGAACCAGGCAGAGAGTGAGGGTGGAGGAACAAGTTTTGTCTGGAGGGACACCATGTCCAAGGAATGGGGAGTAGGCTGAGCTCTTTGCCTCTGGTTCCTCTCTCCATACGGAGTTAGCTGGGGTTGCCTGGCCCAGAGGAAGGTCATGCACTGGCAAAAGGTATTGGCTGCTGGGGTGCTTCTCCTGCATGACTGGAGTCTTCAGCAAAGGCTCCTATGGTATCTTCAATGGCAACTCTCTGATCTATTGCTCCAAACTTAGCCACAGCAATGTCCTGTAGGACTGAAAATAATCTTTGGAGTTTCCTCTAAGCAATTGCAACCAGAAGTGACAGCAAAGTTTGGACTGCCTAATCTATCTACTGATACAGTAACAGTTAATGTCACCACCCTCTAACAACATTAGCCTGATCTGTAAATAGATAAAACAGAGGCTGCTGGTGATATAACTTTGTTGATCATAAGATTAGAAATCCTGCTGGTCTTTGTTTGAGCCCTTTAAAGAAAATCACAGAGATTAAACAGAGAATTTCCAGTGATTTTATTATTTGTGCGTAATATGTTTACTTTGACCTGATTAAACAAGATCACTTGGAAAAAAAAAAAAAGCAGCATGCTCTGGAAGGGATAACCAAACTGGGGAAGCTTTCCAGCATGTTTCAGTTACACAGCAAATGTGACTATATCACTGCAGCAGCCAGCTGAAAAAGGAACATGATCCTGGAATTCATGTGCTTTGGAGTGCAAGTCCTGAATTCTCTCTGCAGTGCAACAGGAGACTGTGCAAGAGACTCTTACTCTTTTTTGCAGGGAGCCATTAACAGCAGGGATGTGATTTTACTGTGTGATGGGAAGGGATGTATTCCCTTGGGTTAGGATCCAAAACACACCAGGTAGTCACTTTCTGCTTCAAGAAAGCCTTTCACATTAGAATAAATGTTCAAACATGGGAGCCCAAATATAATTATTTACATTAAATTCACATACTTTTTCCTGATGTTTTTTCTCCTTACTGGAGGTGTGTGTATGTTCCAAAGCCAAGCCCTGAAGGCCTCTTTCTGTCCGAACTCCCCAAGAGTGTTTGAGCAGGGACTTTGTGGCTCATAAGTAGCTTTTTCTTCTTGGTAGCTCATTTTCCAGAGAGGTCAGGTAATAAGTATGTAATTTGCTACTTTGCACTGCATCTTTTAAAGTCATAGCCCAAAGTGAAGATTTTCTGATTTTCACTGATGTACTCGGCAGAAAATAGCAAGATTTTGATGATTTCTGTGAAGTTTAGTTTCAATTTTCAATGTGTTTTTTGTTTTAGAATACTGCCACATTCTCAAAAAAAAAAAAAAAAAAGTGGATCTAGTTAAAAGCACAGTTCTAAAGCAAATTGTTAAGCAGCCTCATTGCTCGGACAGTCCAGAGTCATAGAAACACAGCTGCTGGTATCTTTCAACAGCAGATGCCAGACCCTTCACACTGCTTTAGTGCTTTGGAATAATGTAAATACCCACCTTCAAGCAAGAGGCTGGTGTCTGCATTCTCAAAGAAGGCAAGGATGGCAGCTGTGCTGTGTATCCAGAATTTCATTGAGGGCAGTGTAAGGCTTCCACAGTTTCCCTCCAATGAATGAGCTACAGGGAGTGCAGGGAGTACTAGCTGGTTACTGTGGAGTAAAATTTGTGCTGACTATGTTTGAAAGCTGGAATATGTGCTCTTGTCCTGCAGGACTGGCATATCCACTCAACCCCCAGGCCAAGTCCATGACCATAAAACCATCAAGGTTCTGGGATGCACAAAAAATCAAGATGAAAGAAAGTTTTTTGTGGTTTTGCTCTTGAAAAAGGTGCTATCTCAACTATCACTGCTGCCTTCTCTTTATGTGTAGCTCTTCATATTGACATGTCCTGCTTTGGTATCTCAGCATAAGGGCTCAAAAATAAATGAAAGAGATCAGTGAGACCTTGGCAAGTGTGACTTAATGTAGACTGAAATAGAAAACTAGTGCTTATGATCATTGTTGTGTGTTGCTCATCTCCACCATCTTAGAAGAAGGACATGATGAAAACTCCTCTTGTGACCTCAGGAGGGAGAGATCCCACTTAGAATATTACAGGGAAACAAACATTTCTTTGTGTGATGCAAAGGCAGATGTGTGGCTCTGCTGGTGCAAGCAGTGCCTGACTGAAGTGGAGCAAGCAAAGATGTTCTTCCACTGATTTAGGAAGAGCTTTCTACTTGGCCTGCCTGTGATGATGGTGATTTCTGTTACCTGCTCTGCTTGTTACAAGGTTGTTTTCAGGACACTTACATTGTAAATTCCCTCATGCTACAAGAATTAATAATTGAGGTCAGACAAAGAAGTCCGAGTTTGATCTTAGTATTGATCCTCACTACCATCTCTACATGATGAATGTGAAGCTAGATACACAAATTGTACATTGAGTTAAGATAAGCAATGTGCATGCTGAATATGACTTTATTCCATTTTGTGGGCATTTAAAACTAAGCTTTGCCTGCTGGGAAAAACTCAAGTCTCCCACCATGCCTTAAAAAAACCCAAATGTTGGCTGCTTTGTGGTAGCTGCCAGTTCCTGGACTGGTCTCATTTTACTACAGGCACAAGGATGCTTATGCCTTCCTCAGTATTAATTAGTCCACATGGAAAGATGTTCTGAGGGATAAGACTGGGGTTCTCCCAAGGGGCTGCAGAGACATTTTGGTGCTTTCTAGCCAGGGAATCTGCCCTTACATTTATCAAAACCGTGAAGGGATCCTACGGATTAATAATTCCAGATGGTAATGCTATGATACTGAGTAAAAACCAGCCTTTTCAATCCAAAAACCATCAGTCATCCTAAGTGAACAGATCTGCTTCGCACATTTTGTAAGTCTTCAAAGCATTTCAAAGAATCTTGAACAATTTTTTTGTAAGAAATTTTGACACAGATTTTCTTCTCCCCCAATATTAAAGCCAAAATTTAAACATTTTTTAATCATTTTGTAATTCCACAAGTTTCTTCCTTGTTTAAGAATTATATATTTTTATAGTTTTCTTCTCTGTTTGTTTTTTTTTTCCTTGACAAAATTAGTTCTAATGTAAAAAATGTTGAGAGGATTTTTTTATCACAACAAAAATTTAGAGGAAAAAATGGCTACAATTGTAGTTTGCTATGAAAGTTTTTCCTAAAGCAACATTTTTTTTAGCTTCAAATTCTTCTGCAATGTGAATTGCTTCTTCACTGAATACTACTTTTCAGCAGAAAAGTGTTATTCCCATACCTATAACTTATTTTCTGGCAGTCTCCTGAAGGAGAAAGTAAAGAATTTTTTTCTCTGTACTGCTGGTATTGGAGTTGGCAGCCAAGCCCATATCCATAGCAGGCAAACTGTTATTTGTTCCCTTTAGACTGTATCAACTGTAAATGTTTATAAAGTGCAACACAGTGAATAATCCAGATATAAGTGGTATGGAATAAGCAAAAGAGGTATTGTCTGAGGAATTATTTGACCAGTGTAAACTTAGAAACTAGGAGTTTGCCTACATCCTCAGCAGAAGTGTGGAAAGGTAACATACATCTCACCTGATGCTACGCATGACTAGTTCCCTTAAACTCTTTTATAACTGAAGGGCAAAGAGTTTAATCAAGATCTTTAATATCCTGAATCAAGCACCTTAGTGCAAGCATCTTAATCAAGTGTTCATTACACTTGAAGGGACATTGTTTCAGTAGGCAGTTATCTTTTGGAAATTCCAGCCTTTCCCCATCCAAGATAGTTAATTCAGAAAAAATACTCAGATTTCTGAAAATTACTGAAACCTCGTGAGTACTGAAGGAGACAAAAATTTAAGCACAAGAGAATATTAGAAGTTAGAAAGACCAAAGCTTTTTCTTCCAAACTGTGCTGTACATTTCCTGAAGGCTCAGCACTGTTTGTAAATCCTAAATTCCCAGCTTGAGATCGTGACTGCTCCACATGAGGGAAGATTAAATTTAATAAATGTTTTCCAGTGTGAGAAATAGAGAAAGATTGGGGATTTTGTACAGGGTATTGTACAAGAAAAGTGCTAAGGTTTTGTGCTCTGTTGATATTAAGCTTTCCTTATCTGATAATGAAAATGACAGCTGGAAAAATTCTAGTCTATTACTATTCTCATGGTGGATTGGGTCTACAATAACCTTGTCATATCCAGAGCCACTGTTCAGAACCTTTATTTTATTTTAGGAAGGCCACATGTCAGGGATCAATAAACACTGGCCACAGAAGCACAGAATGCTTTTTTCTCTTTTCCTTCTCTGATTTTTTTTTTTGTTTTTAATGTAGAAGAGGATCATAAAACATAATTTCAGGCATCCTTCCCCTCTGTCATTAAATGAACTAATGCAACGTGAGCACACAAACACACGCGCAAAGGTTGGAGGCTGGAAGCACATCATCTGAACTTCATGGCACACAAGAGCATTATTCTGCTTTTTTGGGCAGCTGTCGATAAGTGCTGTCTCTGGACTTCAGTGCTTTGACTGTTCTGAGAACAGCTCCTCCTTCTGTGATGTAAGCTTATCTGGCTCTCCAGCTGGAGCCTGTATTTGTAGCTCCTCACTGTGCTTCAATCCTCAGTGCCTGGGTGGTCAAGCCTCATGCGTGCCAGTACACAAGGACTGTGAGCTGCGTTTTGGAGGCTGGCAAAGTGCAGCTCTGGGCTCCTTCACCCAGCTCAGCTTCATATTTACCCAGCTTCACAACCAGAAAGCTTGGAAGTCCCCAGACATACATTGCTGCGGTATGCTGTGGCAACCAGGTACAAACAGGGACTAACGTGATAACACATGACCGTGGGCATGTAGGTGTCTGAACCTACCCTCTGTCCTTTGAACCAAGCTCTGTAAACTGAAATGGCCACCTTCCTGATTCTACTGGTTTGTATTCAGCTGTCTTTGCAAAACAGACACATTTACACCTGCTTCTAACAATGCATTGGGTATTTTGATGAGGTATTTGGCATCAAAGAAAAGGTATTAAGGACTCTGTGTAATTTTGTCAGAATTTTGCATGAATTATCCTATGAATATAACTTTTCATCTTCAAAGAGTTTTACAAACATTTCTCCACCAGCAGTGATGTAATTCTAATAACTCTAGCAGATGTTGTTTTGCTGGATTGTGATACCATGCCCCTGTATCCAGCAACCTGTGCAGCCAGAAACAGCAGTGCAAGACGTAGCAAGAGTGTAGCCTTCTGATTTAGCTTTGATGGATGTCACTAAAACCAAAGACAATATGGAAAGAAATATATCTGTGTTTTGGGAAAAGAAGTATTTTTCAAACCCCAGGCTATAAGCTAGAAGATGTGTAGTGACCTGAAGCAATCAGGGAAACCACATGTTATTGAGGCACTAAAGTAAACATGCCTGCAAAAAAATACAAGAAAGTGTGATGATGAGTTGGAGTCTCTAATGTGATGCAATGGATAAAATATTTTTTGTTAGAAAACACTTAGCTTTATATTGAAAATTAAGAGTCCAGAGAGAAACTAAAGATATTAGTTAAATTTCTAATACTTTCCAAAACATTTTACAATAGAAACAATTTCTCCCCTCAGAATCTGGCCCTATTTACCTATTAACAGGCATTTTGAAAGTTGGTGAAATAAAACCAAAATTACAATTACAAAAGACTAAGTCTCCTTATCAAGCTTTTTCTGTGATAAATCCCAACTTAATGCATTAAAAAATATCCACCTGGGCTTTCCAGTCTCACTGAGAAACACTTTTGTGCACAAATGCACACTCACACATGACCACCAAAACGAAGTCCTTGGTGAAATACATCCTCTAATGTGACCTGAAAGTGTTTAAATAGCATTTTGAACCACAGAAATGCTTACTTGAAATATGACTATATTTCCTTTGATTTTGTGTCAGTGCTATCACTAAAACAAGAGGGAAAACAGAAATGAATTATTGCACTACAATTTCTTCCCCATAGTCCTATTTGCCAAGACTGTATGTAATATATGCTGTAAATTCTATGTGATTATAGGCCTAGGCAAAAAAATCTCCCTAGAAGCATATGACAGGAATATTTAGTAACTCCAGTTAACTTCCTTAAACAATCATACCTAACAGCTTATACATGAGGAAGAAAACTCTTATGAGAATAGATTGCTAAATGATTCTTCATAAAGAAGTGCGTGCATGAGTGTTTGTACATTTTTCTCTAAAACAATAATAGTGATAAGGAATCACCATAGAGTGCTGGGCTAAGCTGTCTGCTCTGAGCTGACCTCTGTCCTGGACCTGCTGACCCCAAGGAGCAGGATGGAGGATGTGCTACGGCCCAGCACAATTGGCTGCCCCTCGTGCCTGTGGAGGAGGTTTGCTGCTTCAGCCTTTCCAGAGCTTCCCCATCCCCTCTCCTGGTGGGACAGGCACTGGGCCCTGGGGGCTGTGGTGGAATCCTAGGCCACCCTGACCCTTCCATACAGCCTCCTGCTGTGGGCAGTGTTCCCTGTTGTCTCCCTCCTGCAGAAAAGGCTTGTTCATCAGCTCACGCCCTGGGCACCTTTCCCTGACTCTGGGATACTCCTGCAGTCCCGTTGCCCATTCCTGCATTCCCTTGCAGCCCAAGTGTGAGTGCAAGCAGAGTCCTTTACACAGTCTCCACCCTTTCAGTCTTCCTTATTGGCAGGGCATGGGCAGAGACAGGCAGGCATACAGCCCCTCGCCTGTTCCTGGCACACGAGTCCATGTTCCAGCTTGGTTCTCCCACTGGCCTCCCCAAGAGGACTTTGCTGCACAACCTGGGTAGCTGCCATGGTAGGGGACGCCGCTGCCATTCCCTCCTCTTCCCTCTGCCCACACAGCTCTGCTGGAAACTTCAGGGCAGGGTGAGCCCATTCTCTCAGTCCTGTTTCCACGGTCTGTGCTTTGTTCTGTTAATGTCAGTGCCAATTCTGACCTCAGTCAAGCAGATATTGAAGAACTGAGAACAGAACGCATTGCTTTTGACCATCATTTACTTTTGACCATCATTCACTTTTGACCATCATTTATCCATATCTAAGAAAAAACTCACAAGAATCCTTTATCTGGATGCAATAAAGACAATGACTATATGACAAAGGTCATAAAATTGAGTTATAGTTACAAAACTGGAGAATATGCCTGCACTTTCTCACAAAAATAAGCCACTGCACGTAGTCTAGAACAGTTGTCATGTCATTACTGTTTCCCTTCACAGAAATCTCACATCCTTTGACTAACAGAGAGAACAACTGAGGTTATTCCAATAATACTGACCTTTCTTATGAATTTCAAAATAAAGTTCATGTTTTTTTTAATTGACAGGAGCTTGAAAGATTATACTTTCTGCAGAAGGCTTTGACATATGCATAGTTTGCTTGCTCTGTGATCTGGGACAGCATCTTCTAGCCTGCTGTCCAAGAAAATCATGGTTCAGATGCCCTTCACAGCAGTGTCTGGCAATAGTGAATCCTTTTCACTGAGAGCTAATTTAATTTTACTTTCATTGTCTCCACTGGAATTAGAAATCCTTTATAAATGAGATGTGTATCTAGACGTATGAAAGAGTAAAAAAGGAATGTCTATGGAGGAGCTTCCTCTGAACCCTCTGGGATATTGTGCTTTTAAATAATATAATCAAGTTTGCAAGCAAACAAAAGCTCACAGTAAAGTCCCATGCACTTTGAACCTCAGTTAAAACACAGCCCTGAAATGAGGAAGGAGAGATAAAGTACATCTAGGTAAAACTGAAATCCCCAAGCTCTGAATATTCATTGCATTCACAGTAGCGAAGACAAGAAGGTGACTGAAGCTCATCTGCGAAGGCAAAAAAAGTTTAGCTGTCATTATAGGTGCTGAAAGCTGAATATCTTACTTGTGTCAAATAGGACACTATTTACAAAATAAATATTCATATAGAGTTTTAAAATGCAAAAGAAAAAAAAAACAGCAAAAGAGATGTAAGGGTTTAAAAACATTCCTACTTTGAGATATGCAAACATTTTCTTCCTTACTGAAGTTTCCAAATAGCTCAGTCCCGGGGTCAAGCAGACATAAGGTCTTTGATTTTTTTCTTTGGTAAATCAGAGAGAGAAAAAAATCAGTCTGGGACTTGATCAAGGCCTCCAGCCTTGTAGGCAAGTTCTCTAACCACTATGTTATTGTAGTTGGTACGTGGATTCTTCCATCTCTTATTTTCACCAGAAATAATGTTCTTGGCTTTCAGACACTTTTCTTCTTTTGTGTATGCTCTGGCATACAGTCAGATCCAAGCATCATAGCAAATTATTAAAAAAATTAAGATATTTTGAATTTTGCTGCAGAATAAGACAAGGCATTTAAGCAAGTTGCCTTATTTCACCTTTAGTGCCCTTCAAAATTCAAACCAAATCTGATATTTTCCCCAGTTCAGCTAATAAAAGATAATGCCTTGCATCATGCAGGTCTGACTCTGCTACATTCAATCACTACCGGGACAGTATGATGAAAAGTAGAAGATTTGTTTTATCTGTTAAAGGCCAAAAGTATTTAATGAAAAATTCCTAAACAGAATTTTAGCTGAAATCATTGCTGGAACGGTAAAAAGAGAGTCTATTGGAAGATCTTGAGGTATCAAGACAATGTGATAGAGTACAGTATCTAAGAGGAATATGGAAGAAAAGAGAGGTAGTTATATACAAAAGATGGATTAAAACCAAAATTAAAACAGAAGAAAGAAGACCTACAGCTTTGGAATAGAGAAAGAAGATGAAGGAAAAACTGTGAACAATTGTTTCTAGGTGATATGAGAGCCTGCTACTTTTCTGATAGAGTTTAATTTTATACAAAGACAGGTGATATATGACAGCGTCTGAAAAACTAAGTGCAATGTTCTCACCTTGAACAGTTCAAAGTCATGTGTAGCTCCATGTACCTAGTAGTGCAGCTTGTGATTCCTGCAGTTCATATCTTCCTATGTTGATTGGTACTGGTGCATCGAAGCATATGAAGATCATTAATGAAGCTGTAGCAATTAAGAGTTCTTACTTCTGGCCATCAGGCTATGGCAGTTCTCCCTCTCAAACTGAAACCTCCAAATCAGGCTTTAGGAGTTGAAGACTGTGTTTTGTCACATGTGGATTCAAAAGTGTTTACAGGGGAATATGTTGGAATAGTATTCCACATAAATAACATCTGTGGTTAAGATGGAAGGTGGATAGATCACAGCAAGATANATGTACCTAGTAGTGCAGCTTGTGATTCCTGCAGTTCATATCTTCCTATGTTGATTGGTACTGGTGCATCGAAGCATATGAAGATCATTAATGAAGCTGTAGCAATTAAGAGTTCTTACTTCTGGCCATCAGGCTATGGCAGTTCTCCCTCTCAAACTGAAACCTCCAAATCAGGCTTTAGGAGTTGAAGACTGTGTTTTGTCACATGTGGATTCAAAAGTGTTTACAGGGGAATATGTTGGAATAGTATTCCACATAAATAACATCTGTGGTTAAGATGGAAGGTGGATAGATCACAGCAAATGTTTCAGCTTATGCATATCAAAGCATTGATGCATGAGTCACTGGCACAGAATGAATAATTTTTTAGCATCAGAGTAATACAATGTTCTTGCTTACTGCTTTTCAATGAGTAATACCAAATGAAATTATTCTTCTTTGTATCAGTTGTTTTCTGTGTTTGCTGCATAACAAAGATACTGATTCTTACAGAATAAATAGATGGATGTCCTCAATATGCCAAATATGAGAGAGAGAGCAAGAGTGAGAAAGGAAGGA
>VZRX01006441.1:0-12142 GCA_013398075.1 Notiomystis cincta
GCCCGGGCCCCGCGCCGCCGGCAGCGCCCGGACCCCGGGACAGCCCCGGGACCTCCCCGCAGGGGGACGCGCCGGGAGGCAAATCCGCCCCATCCCACCTTGACTCTGCACCCCCGGGGCTTCAGCACCTCGAGATTTTTAGGGTTACAGCCAAATTTTTATTTTTCCTGCTTGCTGAGATTTTACCCCGAGCTCGAGCAGAGGCTGGGAGCACCCCAGGATGTCCCCAGGCTGGGCCCTGACACGAGGTGATGCTCTCAGGCAGCACAGCAAGGTCAGGAGGTGCCACTTGGAACAAAACACGGAGCAGGGAAAGGCCCGATGGCACCAGGAGGTGCAGGCAGGGTCTGGAGCTCGGTCACCACCGGCCAGGGCACTGCTGGAAAGGAGATCACGGGGGAAACGAGCAGGGGGAGCGCAGACGCTGCCAGGCAGCACTGGGAGCGCACTGGGACGGAGCTCAGCAGCGCCGGAGGGGCTCTGGAACACGCGGCTGGGTCACAGCAGTGTCCCCTCTGTGGCGCCCTGCCTGGCGAGGGACCCGGGGCACTCAAAGGGAGGCGCGGCCCCAGCCAGCGATGAAGTTCGATCGGGTTTTAGGTTAACCCCAGCTCCTAAAAGCCTTTACAGAGAGCGCCCCGCGTCCCGCTCCAGGCTCGGACCCTCCTCCTGCAGCCCCGGGTGGCCCTGACACGGTGCCAGCAGCGGTGTCACGGCTGTCCTTGCCCGGCTCACCTGCTCAAACACTCCGCACGTCACTCCCCGCCCGACGCTGTTGCCAAAACTGCGGCTCGGCCGCTCCCAGGGGAGAGGAGGAAAACCTGGCCGGGCACCGGGGACGGGTGGTGCCACCCAGCCCCTTCACCCACCCCGGGGGACAGAAAGGTGGCACCTGGAGCCATTTCCCGCTGGCATTGCAGGTGGGCACGGCTGGAAAGGTGCTCAGAGGAGACACTGAGGGGGGCAGGGCCCCAGAGGTGAGCCGAGCATCACCCCACAGAAAGCCCCGCTAATCAGGGCATCGGCGGCACAGGAATTTTATCACCTGGGGACAGTTCCAGGCAGGTTTCTCCTCGTCAGCCCCGTGTTTATCAAACACTCGGCCTGGCCAGCACAGCACGGGCGGGTCCCGCGCGGCTCCGGTTTAGGGAGGGGGGGTTGGGTGCTGGGTTTTGTCCACCCGGCTGAGACAGAGCCAGAGCTGCTCCCTCAGCCTCTCATTCCAGGCGAGCATCGCTCCGTTTTCCCAAACCCTGCAATTCCAGGCAACCATGGATTGACAAGCACCAGACACAAAACACGTCCCAGTCGGGCACTGAATTTTGGCAGCAGAGAGGAAAATCCCTTTAGAAGTAGGAGTTTGGGGATCAGGCAGCCCATGGCTCGAGCTGCAGCTCTGCTGCTGCAAAACGGGCCAGGTGCTGTCCTGCTCCCAGCACAGCTCCAGGATCTCCCTGTCACTGCACATCCCAGAGCCTTGGGAAACAGCAGGAGTGCTCTTCAGGGAACAGCTTTCCCTCCCTGCCACAGCCCATCCCCAGGCTCAGCCACCCAAGGGCCGTCTCCAGCCCCGGGGCTGGAGCTTGGGAATCCTGTGGAGACCTCCAGGCCTTCTCCAGCACATCCCACCTGCTGACCAGAGCTTTGCTACGACTGCCAGTTTGGGAAGAGATTTGGGATTGAAGATGATAACGCCGCTGATGCGCCATAAAAAGCCAGAGTGCCACCGTGGACTTTAGGACATCCCAACAGCCCTGGCTCTCTGCCAAGAGACGATAACGGCACCTCAGCAAGGACAGCCGGGCCAGAGCCCCCACCTGCCAGACAGGGTGCCCAGAGCAGCTCTCTCTGCCCCAAGGCTGGGGCCGGACCCTCCCCTTGTGCTCCACCCTGCCCGCAGCAGCTTCACCCCGCGGCTCCTCCCGCGCTCAAAGCCCCGCTCGCCATCCCCGAGCGCGGGGAGCCGCAGCCCCAGCACAGCCTCCAGCCCGACCGGCTCCGAGCGCCCGCCGGCAGCTCCTCCCTCGCTTGGCTTCCCCTCTCGCCTGCCATTCACAAAGCCGGGGCAGGAAGAGGATTTGTCAGCTCGGGTCCTGCCCGACAGGTTTGCTCTGCTGCCCCGCATCGCTCCCGCGAACCCCCCGGGCGCGCCGGGGCACGGCCGGAAGCGATTGCGATCGGCTGCAAAAGCGTTCGAGCAGCCCCAGAGCTCAGCCCGGGCAGCCCGACACCCCCCGGCCTGGATTTATGAATGAGGAGCGCCTCGTGCTTCCCATAAATGTCAGGATAAATCACCTGGGGGCATTCCCCTCTCGGCACGAGCACACGCAGCTCTTTAATGGAGACATCAACCCCAATTTCAGAATTATTTTCTTTTCCTGCCCGAGGGTGTGGGGGGAAGGATAATGCCCAGAATTCCAAAGGTTCCGCCTTGCCCTCCTCACCTGCTGGTGTCCTGAAGGGAAAAAGCTTTTGTGGCCACTCTGAGCTGTCTCGGGGTCACAGCAGCAGCACCCAGGGGCTTTGGGAGGAAGGAGGACAAGAATAATCCATGGCTTCGTCTCTCCATGGCTTTGCATCCCAGTGGGGAATTGTGGTGGCTCCAGGGGACACCCAAGGGGCTGTGACCACGAGCACAGAGAGCTCCATCCTCTCCCAGATCTACCAGGACACGGATCCCAGTCCAGGACTGGGACTGGAACCACAGCTTTGAACTTTGGGAGAACGCTCAGAGCTGCCACCTCCTCTCCAGGCTCCACGAGAAGCCACCCTGCCCCAAAAACCCCAATCCAAGGGGACAGGCTGCCCTCCCAACACCCCCGGGATGGGTCATCCCAGCTGCTGCTTTCTTTCCCTGGAGCTCAGCTCTGTTTTCCAAAACACTTTGGGAAGAGACCTTTCCCACCCATGAGTCACCTCCCACCAGCATCGATCAGGAATCTCCAAAAATAGCCCCAGATAATGATCTCAGGCTCAGGTGTTGGCTCCCTGGCAGGGCAGGAGCAGGGAAAGAACCCCAGGCTGTGCTCCATAACATCATCCCAGGGTTCTGACTCAGGACCTGGGTATGGAGTGACAGTCCCAGACACCCTCTGGGGGCTGCTTCCAGGGCATTTTGGGGAAGAACAGGATAATCCCAAGGTGCCAGCAGCATCCCAAAGCCCTGCATCTCTCGGAGATGGGGTGAGGAAGAGCCAGGGCACACTCCTGAGCCCTCGGGGTCCCCAGAAATCCCAGTGCAGCTCCCAACCCGGAGCTGGGGTATCCCGGGTTTGGGACTCTGGAGCTGCTGCCACATCTCTGGATGGATCCCCACAGACACAACCCCAGAGATAAAAGAAAACCCAACCCACCAGAACCCCTCCAGCTCCAGGGGCTTCCTTCAGGCCCCAGCTCGTCCAGCAGGATCACTTTGGGACCGTGGCTTATCCAGACATCTTCATCTCCTCCATAAATCCAATCCCTCCTTATCGGCCCCCGGGAGGGAGGGGCTCGGCTTTGATTTACCCACCCAGGCCCGGGGGTCACTCCCAGTTCAGTCCCTGGGGATTCACATGCCCCCAATCACGTACTTGGAGCCAGGCTGGAGGGGACAGTGTCCCTTTGGATGCAGGAGGGAGCAGGGAGTCTACAAATATTCCTCCCAGCACTGCCAGTTCCCAGGATTAATAGGAGGCTGTTGAAAAGCAGCATCTCTCCTGAAAGGCCCAGCCCCTGGAGCCATGGGAATAAACTGGACCCCAGCTTTAGGCTTTGGTTTGGAAATAAAAAGTGCCATTTCTGTAGCTGCTGGGATGACTTTTTCCCGTGATTATTAAAGCACATCCCAAAGAGCTCCTATTTAACAGTAAATCAAAAACACCCCCAAATCATCTTATAAAAGGAAATTATTGGGGTTTCTATGCCTGTTTTATACATTTTAGAGCATGCAGAATGAGAGAATTTTTGGAGAATCTGTGTTTGCTCCTGCACCCACCCAAGCAAGAGCTGCATTTGCAAAGGGCTCCTTTTCAGCGGGAAGCTCCCGAGGATTGGATTTCCTGCCTCGGAGGAATGTGCACAGCAAACCTCCCGGGATCTGTGTCACTCCCCAGGTGCGGCTTCCCAGCGCCAGCCTGGGTTCACAACCCGGGCACCGGTTGGGGTTTGGCAGCCCTCAGCACTCTGGGACACAGGCAGGGAGAAGGGCTCTTCCAAAGCGGGGAAAATTCCTGCTTTTTGCTGGGAGCAGCCGCGGCTGCCGAGGATGAGGCGCAGCAAACAGCCCCTGTTTAACGAGGCATTAGCGGGCGGAGCGCAGGGACGCGCCTTTCCCACACCCAGCCGTCCTGGCACCAGCCGAATCCACACAAACCCTCCAGGATGCGGCCAGGGAGGCATCAGCACCTTGCCCGAGGGCAAACAGGAGCTGGGGGCGCTGGGAACGGGTCTTTGTCCCCGCGCCGGAGCTGCCCGGAGTCGCCACCCTCAAATTCATCCATGGGCAAACCCCTGCTGCACAGCTGGGGCTCCGTGGAGACCCTCCCCACCTCCCCGTGTCCCTCCACTCTGCCCCAGCACGTGGATGAATCCTTTTTCCCACTCCCCAAAAACTCCTGCCCGCCCTCCTCCTCTTTCCAGTCATTTCCAGCTCCCTGTGCTGCCCCAGCCCCAGGGATACCCCAGCAGTTTGTCCTCTGCATTAATTGGATATTTTTCTCCTTCCCACAAGCAGCTGCTCTCCCATTCCCACCACCCTCAGCACCTGGAAGTTCGATTTCCCACATTCCAGAGAGGAGGAAGCAGAAAGTTTTTCCCCAAAAGCATCTGATCACCCCAAGATATTGAAGAGAAGAACATTTTCCCTGGAAAGCACTGGGAGCAGGGTCCTGGCAGCACAACTGCACCAGGTCCTGGCTGGCAAAGGGATCACCATGGGAGGAAGGAGGAGAAGGAAGCCCTGAGAGAGAGCCTTAAAAACTTCAGAGTGACTCAGGTTAGAGCTTCCACCAGGAAGAGCAGGAAAAGACTCTTTTGAAGATTTTCTCCTGCTACTTCCCAGCTTTCAGGTGTTCCCAAGCCCCATTTCCTGCTCCAGATCCTCTGGAGTAGAGTGGGCAGCAATCCACAGCCAAAAAGTCCATGCAGGATGTCCCAAAAAGCAAATCCCAACTTCCCAGTGGGAAGCAGAGGCCTCCTGCAGCCCCTCGGCACAGGCAGAAGGGCAAACACGTTCCAGTGCATCCCAAAAATCCTGCCAGAATGAATCCTCCAACAGCAGCAGTGCAGGGAGGAGGAAACTCCAATTCCCAGTTATCCAAGGGGACCTTCCTTGGACACATCTCCTCAGCAGCAAGGCCAGGGCTGCCAGGGCATCCAGCACTGCTGGAAATGCAGCTGTGGGGAGAGGGGAGCAGCAGGATGGGGCTCATCCCTCCAAATTGCTCCCTGATAAACCTTTCTGGAACAGGGAGCATCCCCTGGGGCAGCTCGGATTTACAGGAGGAGAGCTCTGGGAGCAGCAGAGCTGGGCTGGGTGAGAGGGCCAGAGAGGCCTTTCCCAGATTTAATCTCGTTAATTCCTCGTCACTCCCACAATTACACTCGGTGGTTTTAATTAAGCAAACCACAAGATCATCCCAAGGAGAGCAGGAACAAAGCCTGGCTCCTGTGTTGCTGGTGATGCTGGGGACAAATCACCAGGAACCTGGCAGGTGGATTTTCCAATGAGGTTCTCCTTATTTCCCACAAACTGCTCCAAGTCAGCCTTGGGACGCTGAGAGGAACCCACTCCCTGAGGGCCACCAGCATCACCTCATTCCAGGAGATTTTTCCCAGAGGATAACACACACAAGACCTGCAGGACTCTGGAAGACTCTGACCCACAACATCCCTAAAATCCATGAGGTGGACACCAAAAAATCCCCATTTCCCATCCCACCTGAGCTGGTCCCTCCTCTTCTTTCCCCCAAATCCCTCCCCAGGCCCCAGCAGTGTTGCCCACCCCCTTCACTGCTCCAATCTCCACAGCAGAACTCCCAAAAATTCTGCAGTATTTTATTTTTCCTTGCACAGAAACCAGCAGCTCCAATTTAACCTTAAACCCCAGAAGTTAAACAAAAAGAACCTCAGGATGGATTCTTGGGTTATTTGGGTTTTTATTTTTCCCTTTAAAACAGTGTGGTTTGGAGCTCCTGGTTGGATTTGCACATCCCCAGTGCTCCTCCAGCCACAGCAGGGAAACCTCTCAGGAAACCTCTGGGGCTGCCCAAAAAATCCCTCCCAATTTTCCACTCCAGCCTGTCCCCAGAGGTGGCAAAGTCACAGCAGCACACGGAAAGCACACAGGGAAGAGCAGCAGCACTGGGATGCAGGGGGTGGATATTTCTCAGGAGAGGAGGAAGAAAGGGGTTTCTCCACCAGGATCCCTCCAAGAGGGATCCACGAGGTCACGGCGTGGTTTGGGTGGGATGACCTCAAAGCTCAGCTGCTTCCGCGGGCAGGGACATTTCCCACCATCCCAGGCTGCTCCAGCCCTGAACGCTTCCCGGGATGGCCAAACCCTCCCTTCTCCTGGATGCCAGCAGGAAGCAGAGCCCTCCCAAAAGGCAGGGCTGAGGACCCCCAGCCCTGTCCCAGGCCGGGCCCCCCGTGCCTGGCACTGCCCTAAGCCCGTCATGCGCAGCCCCCGCCCGCAACAGCGGCTCCTCCGCCCTCCCCGAGCAGATTAACCCGGGCCGCGCGATTAAATCAGATTTACCGCCCCCCTGCCCTCGCTCCCTGCTCTTTCCCGAAAGGAATTCCACCGGCTGGGCAAGGGGAAGGGCGGCTCTGGTCACTGAGAGGAGAGGAATCAGGAAGTGCTTAATTCTGCCCTTGGAATAATCCTCCCCGCGAGCCAAAAACCCGCGGCGGGCGCAGGGCTGGTGGCACCGCTCCCCCTCCAGCGCTGGCAGTGCCAGGCTGGGGCCACTCCGGGGCTGCTGCCAGCCCTGGACATCACTGGGGCTACTTTGGGGTGCAGGGTGACCACTGCAGGAGGGTCGAGTCCAAAGCCATGGGAATCGCCACCTTTGCCTGCGGCGCTGGTTAATTAGCGGGCACTAATTAACATTTAAATTCTCGCCGGGTTGTACTCTTAGCCCAAACCAAGGAGCTCCATTTGGGTTTCTCGTTGTTCTTTCAACACCCGAGCCCAAACCCACAACCCCATCACCACAATAACCACAGGAGCATCCTCCCCTCTCCGGGAGAACATTCCTGCAGCTTTTCCACACCCACACCCCGGCAGCGGGCAGCCAGCCTCCCAATTACAGCAATTAACGTTATGGATATTAATAAACGAGCCTGGGTTTCCTAACAGGAAAACCTGCAGGGGCTTGTCGGCCAAACAGGGAGCCCCGAGCTATTTTTGGGGGCAGATGGGGGAATAATTGGGATTGCAGGATGAGACTGCGGCGTCTCCAGAGGTCTGGGAAACACATCCCGGTGTGGGGAGAGGTGGAAAGACCACGAGTGTCCTCCCCATCCCAGGAAATCTCCCTGGAAGTAGGGAGATGAAGCTCCACTTCCAGCATGGAATTATCCAGGAGGATTTTTATGTCTGGGCCAACCATTCCCAGCACAACCTGAAGATCAAACTCCAGGAAGAATATTTCTGATAGTTAGAACATCTTTCCTCCTCCTGAGGCCAGGACCAGCTCCTCATCCTCTCCTTCCAGCCTGGGAAGGTTTTATCCACCTTTATGAGGTTTTTTTTAAGGCAAGGTGGTTGCAGGAATAATAAAAGGAGCTGTTTACTCCAAGCCCTGCCCTTCCTCCCCTCTTTCCCAACACTCCACAGCCTGTTTTCCTTTTCCAAGTATGAGGGAAAACGCTCAGGAGCAAGACCAGACAGAGAGAGAGGAAGCAGCAGCTTCCTTCCCCATCTCAGGCCAATTATTCCAGGTATTATGCAAACCTCGAATTCCCAAACATCGGGATGGGATCGTTCCACCTTCCCCAGAGCACAAAGAAGCCCTCGGGCAGCCCCTGCCCAGCCTGGGAATGTCCATCCCAGGAAGGGAATTAGGGCAAAAATTCCACCCCGAAGGAGTTTTCCTGCAGCCAGGGAATTGCCATCACTCCAAGCTTCCCAGGTGGGATTCCCGGTTAATCCCTCGGGCCAGGGATCCTCACCCAGCCAGGCTCTTACAGCTCCCCGGAGCCCAGGCATTTACATCCCATTTTATATGGAAAACACTAAAAATGGGATCACACCTTTTAAAACAGATATTTCCACCTCGCTGCGACGCCCAGGCCCTGCCTCTGCCGCCCCCTCCCCACCGGGCTCTGCCATCAGGCCTCTCGTTTTAATTGAAAAAATGTGATTTAGGTTAATTGGCAGCAGATGAGTTACAGGGCTCAAAAGCAGAGGGGAACATTTGATCCGGCAGATTTATGGCAGCAGGGAACCAACCATCCCAGGTTTTGCATCCCCCTCACAGCCCCACTGCCAAAACAGCTCAGCTGGCCAGAAAAAAAAAAGTAATTAGTGTTTAATTTCTTAACAATTTTTTTTTAACCTTCCTTTTAATTGCTCCACATAAAACTGTCCTAGAATTTTACAGCCTGGCCCAGTCCTCTTTGCTGGTTTTAATTAGGTTGAGGCAGGGCTGGCACTTAATTTGAAGAGGGGGAGGACGTCAGGCCGTGCTCTGGGAAGGTTTTGCCATTCCAAGCACCCGGAAAATGTCAGCAGGAGTAGTGGGGAGCAGGAGCAGTTCCTCCCAGAGGTAGAACTGCAGGGAGTCCATCCTGCTCATGGCTCCATGCTCCAAGAAAGCTCCACTGGATGGGAGCAGAGCCCTTTCCCAGCAGGAGAATTTCCTCTCCTTGAGGGCAACCGAGCTCTGCTCAGAGCAGCTTTGGGGGTAATTCCTATTCCTGGGGGATTGGGGCTCCAGGCTGCCCAGCCGTTCCTTGGAGGGGGGCTTTGGCCACCCTACAGAGCACCAGGAACAGCATCCCAAAACACTCCTGAGCTGGAGGAAGAGCCAGGGAATTCCTTGCAGGGCATCAGAATTCCCCCAAGGAGTCTCTGTGTAGAGGGTGGGAAAGAGGAGGGACAAGCAAGACATGGAATAAATTGAAGGAATAGCTGGGGAATGCCTGGTAGAGGGAAATCTACCCCTTCCCAGCCCATTTTTGAAGCTTGGCCCTACTTAGCAAATCCTGGGGATCCTGGAAAGGATTTTTCCAGGAGAAGACAAAGCCCCTTAATGAACAGGCAGTGGGCTGGGCTTTGCTCAGCTGTGTTGTCCAAAATCCAACAATCAGCAATTCCATTCCCAGCTTCCACCCTCTCCCTACATTAAATCCCAACCACACCAGGCACAGAACCCCCCTCCCACAGCCAAATCCAACACAGAAAAACCAGGAGGAGATGCCCAGCCTCAGCTACCTGCTCCAGCCCCTGCTGCAAAGTTCCCTTCCCTCCCCAGGGCTGAGCTTTTAGCTGACACCGGAATTAGGGACACCTGGATGGGTCTGGGGGCGCTCCCAAGAAATCTGGGATCAGGAACTGCCCCCAGGTGCTGAGCATTAAACCTGAACAGAGCAGGTGGCAAAGCTGTGACAGCCCAAAGTGCAGCTGGCAGCTGCCTCGGAACAGCAGCTCTCTGTGACAGGGAGGGGACACTCCCGTGGTGTTAACATGGAAAACAGACATTTTGGGAGAGGCTGGAGGGTGGAAAAGGGGCTGAGAACCCCCCAAAGGGCTCTAGAGGCTTCAGCTGAAGGCACAACCCCTCGGGTTGGATTGGGCATGATCCAAGCGGGTTTTTTTCCCATCTAAACCATTCCATGATCCAGAGAAACCCAACCAGCCCTGAGGGTGTTTTCTGGAAGCTTCCCCTTGTCCCTGTGGGTGTGGCCCTGCAGCATCCCGGGGGATACATCCCTCACACACCTGCAGCCATCTGAGCTGTCAAAACAAAAGGGATGAGGCACAGCAGCCTCCAAATCCACACCAAATCCACACCCAGCAGCTCCAGGACCCAAGCAGGGCCTGGAAATCCCCCCCACACTGGCAGCAGCTCCAGCAGATGCATTTTACCATTCCCAGAGGGAAAATAACATCCAGCCAAGCATCCCTGACTGCCTGGAAATACAGCCCAGCCAGGGAGGGACAGATGGAATGGGACAGAAATGGGATGGGGATGGAAAACTGGGGGTGGGGGGTGTGGCTGGGGCCTGGTCTGTGCTCCCCCCTCAGCTGCTCACGCCTCTTCCTCCTTTTCCTCTTCCTCCTTTTCCTCCTCCTCCTTTCCTCCTCCTGGCTCCTGGATTTTAAATTTGTATTTAATCCACCTGCAGCAAACAAAATTAATCCCTCCCTGTCCCCATCCCAGCTGGGCTCTGCTCCCCCTTTTCCCCAAGCAAGGAAGGGCCCCCTGCCCGCTGAGCAGGGAACAGGAACAGGATCCTCACGTTAACAATCCCGGGAAAAGCAAATGTGGCTCCTCCCGGCCATCCCTCCCATCCCTGCCTCGAGTTATCCCTGCTCCCCACAGCTCTGCACTTCCATCCGTGCCTGAGGGGATCGTGGATGGCATTCCCAGGAGCTGGGGGGATCGTGGATGGCATTCCTGGGACCTGGCTCGTGCTCAGGGATTACCCTGCAGGGAATTACCAGGAAATGGTTTTAGAAAGGAAGGAGGGAAGATTTAGATGGGATACTGGGAAGGAATTCCTGGCTGGGATGGTGCCCAGAGAAGCTGTGGCTGCCCCTGGATCCCTGGAAGTGTCCAAGGCCAGGCTGGAGCACCCTGGGACAGTGGGAGGTGTCCCTGTGGAACTGGATGAGCTTTAAGGTCTCTTCCAAGCCAACCATTCCAGGATTCTGTGCCAGCAGGATCCTGAGTCTCCCCTGGCAGAGCAAACAAGCCCGGGGAGCTCCCAGCTGCTCCAGGCTGTGCCCACAAACCCAAACAGCAGCTGGGAACTGTCCCAAGGGCACCGGCAGGGCCAGGACGCGCCGGGGAGGAACAGGAGAGGCTGGAGCACGATGGATCCCGCTGCTCAGCCCCGGTGGGATCAATCCAGAGCCAGAGGGACACCGAGGTGTTTCCAGAGACCCTCCTGGAGCAGCCCTGGCTGAGCTCGGAGCAGCAGCCGAGGGCCAAAGGCAGCCCCAGGGCTGGAGCAGCCAGGGTTAATATTTGCATTCGGGAAAGCAAAGCCATAAATCCCCGGATTCCTCCGTGCTCCCGGCCTGTGTCTCCGGGGAGGAGGGCCAGGCTGGTTTCCCTGCTGCTCACCCAGGTCAGTGCAGGCCCGGTCCCACCCTGCCCTGGCTGCGTTTGCTCGGGGCAGGTCCGGGCTGGGCAGTGCCAAAGGCTTGTGAGGGAAACACCCCCGAGGAACTCAAAAAATTCCGTGCAGGGATCCTTTTTGTCAGGGTCGTTATCCTCAGGTGATGTTTCATTGACAAAACCAACAGTGTCTGATGGCCCTGAGGGCGGAGCATCCTCAGGGACGGGGTGATTTTTGTCCTTCAGTTGTTGCAAAGCCGAGCACAGCACACAAGTGATGAGGTCATGAGGAGACATTTGGAGCGTTTGTAAACTTTCACCAAACCTTCACTGACCTCTTAGGAACCATCCTGGATACCAGGACAAACAGCTTGCCCCATATCAGTATGGATGAGGTTTTGGGGTTGGAGTTTATACCCCTGTTCCCTGGTGGTGAGCAACAGTTTTTATGGAGTTTTTGGGATTTCTCTGTGCCCTGCCCCGTTATAAAAAATGCTGCCCAGCCACTCTAGAAAGGCTGAGCTGTGCCATAGCCAGCCATGAAAGGAGCTCTGTCCTCGTGACCACCGTGTCCCCCACTCCATCCCCAGTGCCCAGTGCTGGATCCAGGCAGGATTCCAGGGTGGATCCTGCAGCAGGGAATTGCCTTGGGCAAGGATGGAGCAGGGTGGGAGCAAGGGCTCGAAGCCCTGGTCTAACAAGGTGGGGATTAATCCCAGGCTGCACTCAGTCTTGGAGATCTCTTCCAACCTCAATGGTTCTGGGAGAAACTTCCAGTCACCCTGGCTCCTTCCAAATACTTGTTTTGAATCCGTGCTCATGAGGCCACTGTGCTTTTTATATGTCAGGGCACCTTCTTTTTTTTTTTT
>VZRX01006441.1:12161-22176 GCA_013398075.1 Notiomystis cincta
TTTTTTTTTTTTTTTTGTTAGGTAATGTTCTAGATCTTAAAAAAAATTAATAAAAAGTTATTTCTACATAAATATCTCTTTTATGTTCTATTTCCACGAGGCACCTTCCGGTGCTTACAGGGCAGGAGGGAACAGAGTCCAGGGACAATTAACAACAGGATTTAAGGGGAAATAATTTGCATTTCAGAGGCTTTTGGAATGAGAGGGGTGGTTAAAGGCTGGAAAAGGAGAACTTTCCTGCAAAATAAAGGTGTTAAACTCCCAGGCTGGCTTTGTTAGGGGAGGAGTTTCTCAAGGCTTCCTGGAGAACCCAAGGCATCCCCAAAATCCCCTGGAAGTGTGGCTGAGCCACAAGGCAAATGGAAAACAACAACAAGGGGTTTATTAAATGCAATTTAATTGTTTCTGAGGGTGACACTCCCCCCATTGTGACATTCTCCTTGCTGAGGTCGGGCTTCCCCCCATTCCTGCACCTGCTTCCCAGTCCCACCTGGGCTGGGATCCATGTGGGATGTTCCAGAAGGAGCCTCCCGAGGCCACCCAGCACAGGACGAGCCTCTGCCGGACAGTTTGAAACCCCAGGATCGCCGGCTCCCGCTCTTCCAAAGGCTCCACTTCCCACCACGGGATCCACTGCAGCTCCAGGCATCCTCAGGAATCGCCCAAACCCCCAAAAAGCAGCAAAAAAAAGGCGGAAGGGTAAAAATAAAGAGCAAAAACATCCACTGGGAACCAGGCGAGCTCTTGGTCCTTCCCAAAGAAAAGCACTGAGCTCCTGTTGGACCCAGGAGCCCTTCACCATCCATCCATCGCCAGGATCCAACAAGATACTTCCCGAAGCCCAGCAGAGAACAGCTAATTAAGTCCTGTCAGCTCCATGGGGGAGGAACCCAGCTCCTGGAGGAACCTCTGTCACAGGGAGGGGGCTGTGGAGTGTCCAGGGAGGAGCAGCTGTGGAGCTGGTTCTGGTTCTGGAGCCAGGGAAGAACATCTCCCAGCCCCGATGTTCCAGGGCGAGCTGCTGGTCCCTGCTGGCCCTGTGCTCCAGCTGCAGTGTCCATCCTCAGGAGGTGCTCCTGGCTGTCCTGGCTGTCCTGGCTGTCCGTCTGTCCCTCACCCTGAGCCTGCAGCACGGAGCCTGTGAAGGAAAGACACGGCGTTAATGGGAGGGCCGGGCCCGCTGGAGCAGGGGCCGATCCTCCCTCGGCACCAAATCCAGTGTTTGGAGTGCTGTGGGAAAGGGGAGGTGGAGCAGCCGCCCCAAGGGCTCCCCTAAAACACCTCTGAGGTGGCACCAGAGCTCACCTCACCGCTGAGGAGCCCTCTCAGCTCTGGAGGATGGAGCTGGGGAGCACCACGGCACAAACAGAACACCTGGAAGCTCTTAAAGGGTTTTATTTTCTAACACATCTACGAGAGGCAGGGACAGCGCTCTGCACACTGGGAGACACTGCACCCACAGCATTCCCAAAACCCCAGCACCTCCAGCATTCCCAAAAACCCAGCGCTCCAGCCCGGATTGCTGGGGGTGACACCAGGGCTGGGAGGGGCCAATCTCACTCCCATAATCCTGTCAAAGTCCAGAGCAAACAGGGGAGAAGCGAGGCCTGGAAAATGAGCAGAAACCTCTGCCCTCCTTCCTGCGAGTCCCTGGCTGCTGCTGCAGCAGGACGGGGAGCTGGGAAGGGTTTGCTGGGGAAAAGCTCTTGGATGATCCTGTGGAGGGAGAAGAATCACGATGAGAGAGGAGCAAATGATGAAATGGGCCAAGAGTTTGTCTGAGCCAAAGGGGAGCTGCTTGTGCTGGAGGCACAAGCCAGCCCCTCCAGCCCCTTCCCCAGGGAAAAGCCTCCCAGCCAGCACTGGGTTTTTGGGAATGCTGGAGGTGCTGGGTGTTTGGGAATGCTGGAGTGCTGGGTTTTTGGGAATGCTGGAGTGCTGGGTGTTTGGGAATGCTGTGAGTGCAGTGTCTCCCAGGGTGCAGAGCACTGTCCCTGCCTCTCGTAGATGTGTTAGAAAATAAAACCCTTTAAGAGCTTCCAGATGTTCCGTTTGTGCCGTGGTTCTCCACAGCTCCATCCTCCGGAGGCCAATCCGGCCTCAGTGAAATGGCAGCAGCCCAGGGGTGGCCAGGGAGGAGTCCAGACCCTTTTCCTCCTTTCCCCCAACCTCTCCATGCTCTCCCACACGCTGCTGGGAACCATGGCTGAGAGCAGCTGCAAATCCTCCGGCCTGCCTCGAGCACCTCCTGCCCCTGGGGCATCACGGAGCTCTGCAAGGCGCTGACCCCAAATTCCCAGGCTCTGGGCATCACTGCAAGGCAGGATCTGGGACCGGCGAGGAGCTCAAACATTGGTGCTGGCACCCCAGAGGCACCTCATGAGCATCACTGGGGTTTGCAAGGCTCTAATCCCAAATTCCCAGGTTCTGGGATCACTGCACAGTGGGATCTGGGATGAGCAGGAAGCTCCAACATCAGTGGTGGCACCCCAGAGGCACCCAGTGCCCCCTAAGAAGGTCCAGAGGCACCTCATGAGCGGTTTGCAGGGCTCCAATCCCAAATTCCCTGCGTGCCTGTGCCCAGCGGGATCTGGGACAGGCAGAGATGATGGTGCCATCCCAGAGGCACCCAGTGCCCGATAAGAACATCCAGGGGGTCCAGCCCCACCTCATGCAACCTCAGGGGGCCACGACGGTCCAGCAAAAACCCGGGGGCGAAGCCGTGAGTGTCCCCAGGCCTGCGGGGAGCGCTGGGTGCAGCCGCCCCCGGGGTGCGCCCGGCGAGCGCCGCGTTTGAAGGCGCCGCGGCCGGGAGCGATCAGAGGCGCACGCAGCGATAGCGCAGCCCCGGGCGAGGCTCTGATCTGTTATCTCGGGCCGGGCAGTGCCGCGGCGCGGGTTTGAACGCGGGGTAACACCCGCAGATCAAAGGCGCTTCCTGCCGCCTCCACCCCGGAGGAGCCTTTGGGCAGCTGGGGATGCGGCCGGAGCTCCGCGGGGACGGGGCGGGGAGCGCCAGCGCCGCGGGGATGGAGGCACCGGGGGCGGGAGCGATGTGCCCTGCCCCTCCCGGGGACATCAGCACGTCCTTACTGCGTGATGGGGTTCGGTGCCCTGGGGTGCCCCAGTTTAACCCGCAGGACAGAGCCCTTCGCTTTCTCCCAGACACCCCCAAGGAAGGACTGCCCAGACCCCACTGACCCCAAAAAAACCATTCCTTTCCCCCCGGCGCACCCCTCCACCAGCACTGAACGCTCACACTCAGACAGATTTCAGGTGCGGTTGGTTTTCTGCCGCTGCCTCCCACATTCCCCAGGAGGGATCATCTGCTTCCCGGCGTCCCGGGCCGCTCCAGCCCGGGAAGGAAGAGCAGCACAGCCGGGCCACACACTGCGAGCCACCAGCGTCTCCTGGACACCAGCCCCGGTGTTTTTGTCCTCTCCACGAGCCCCCACAACATCCCTGGAGAGCAGGGATGGAGCAGGGGCTCAGCAGCAGCATCCCGGGAAGAGGAGAGGCTCCATCCCGAGCCAACAGAGGAGGAGGAGCTGAGTCTGCAGCGGGAACAAGGATGATCTGCACATTTTCAAATGGGGAATCTGCCTCCTGCCCTTCCCAAAGCTCTGTTCTCCAGGGCAGAGCAAAGTGCGGGAACGAAAAGGGAATTTGGAGCGCCCACAGACAGTGAGAGCACGAACTGCGTGGGCAGCGGGGGCAAACAGGACCGGGATCCAAGAGGCAGGGACAGGATTCTGGCAGCTCCCACCGCCCTGCTGCTCCCTCTCCCGGGTGTCCCTCCCTCAGACCCCTGGCCCTGCTCAGACATGCCCCAAATCCGCTTTTACTGTCGGAATTCTTCCCATCCAGAGGGCTGGATTTACAAAAATGCAGCCGGAGAGCCACAGCCCGATCGCAGGAACCGGTCCCAGCAGAGCTGCCTCAGCACCTCGTGCCCTGGCCCTGCACCCACACCCAGGCAGGGCTCAGCCTGGCCCCAAAAACCTGGAAAAGGGGAAGGGGAGCCCTGGCATGTCCCGGTCTGTGGAGCAGGACAGGGATCTGGACACACTCAGGGACCTGCAAAGCCTTCCAGCTTCACACCCTGGCTGGCTTCACCCCTTCCACATGTGGAGCAGGGAGGACAGAGGGGCAGCAGGGGACACCTGCCGTGCCAGGGGTCAGATTTTGGCTCTCAGATTCCCAGTTTGGAGCTGCAGGTTTCTCCACGTGCCTCGAGGTGCTCCATGACCAAAGCGCTCCACAATGAACCTGGGATGGGTAAAATCCAGGCAAGGAGGCAAGGGGGTGAAGAAAAACAAAACCCCAAAAGATCTGAGAGAGGAAACGGCCCAGAGGAGTCACAGCCGGGGCCTGCCAGTGCTCAGTGTCCTCCTGAGCCTCGGCAGCAAAGTGTCCCTGACACCACTGTCCCCCCACAGAGCAGCTGCCAGGGCAGGGCAGGGCAGGGCAGGGCAGGGCAGGGCAGGGCAGGGCAGGGCAGGGCAGGGTGTGACCCCGGTGCTGCTGGGGGGACCTGTCCGTCACTCTCTCCCTGTGTCCATCCCTCTCTCACTGTTTCCATCCCTCCCTGTGTCCATCTCTCTCTCCCTGTTTCCATCTCTCTCTCCATTTCCATCCCTCTCTCATTGTTTCCATCCCTCCCTGTGTCCATCCCTCCCTGCATGTCACACATGTCCCATCTCACTACGGAGTCATGGAATGCTTTGGGTGGGAAGGGACCTTAAAGCTCACCCAGAGTCACCCCCTGCCATGGCAGGGACGCCTCCCACGATCCCAGGGTGCTCCAAGGCTGCCCTTGAACACTTCCAGGGATGGGGCAGCCACAGCTGCTCTGGGCAGGGTCCTGTGTGACCTCAGTGCTGTGCCAGGCTTGGAGCAGCTCTCTCGCTGCAGGAGGATCTGAACCGGCCCGGAAGGACCAGCCAGGCTCGGTGCAGCCCCTTGCCACAGCCACAGCTGCCCCGGGCCTCGTCCTTGCAGCCCCGGGCTGTGCTGCCAGAGCCGGCCGAATTCCCGGAGCCGGCTGAAGTCCCGGAGCCTCAGTGCCGAGCCATTATCCGCGGCTACCAAACCCTGCCAAAATCGCGGCCGGCCTCGGCAGAGGTGTCATTCCAGCTCCTGGGCGGGAGGGAGGAGTGGTTTGTTCCCAGGCCACCCTTTCTGGGAAGGTGTTAATGAATAACCGCGGCCCAGACAGGCGCTGGCAGCTCCGTGAGTCACCGAGCGCCCGGCTCTGACTCACGGACACCCCACAGCCGCCCCGAGCCCCCTGGGGCACTGGGGGTGCTCAGTGCCGGGCACTGGGGCTCGGACCGGCTGAGACCCCTGGCTCTTTAACCCCAAAACAGCCCAGGCTGGTGGAGAGCTCACCCTAAGGGTGACACCACAAAAACCTCACAGCGCTGAGGTGCAGGAGGATTTGCAGGAAGGGCCCCCGGACACCACAGCAGCACCCAGAGATCTGGAAAGGGTTGGCTGTGATGGCAAACACACCCTGGCTGCATCCCAGGGGATGCTCCAGGGGACATCCAGGGGCCACAGGTGAGTGCTGGCAGTGGCTCATTCCCAGAGAGATGCACTTGGAGCGCGGCATCCACTGCTCCAAAGCATCACTCCCAGCTCCATCTGCAGCTTCCTCCTCAAATTCCAGCCCTGACCCACCCCCCAAACCTGAGCACAGGTGGAAGCCTAAAAATAGAACTTCTCGCCCCCCCTCCCAGCCACACCCCTGAGGACTTTCTCGTTCACACACTCCAACCTGTTCTGCCTCCCGCTCTTTCGAGCAATTTTCCCCCTCCTTCCCCGCAGGAAAAGGCCACCCCGGTTCTCGACAGCCGTGTGTCACTTGGGGCCTGACAGGCAGGGCAAGGAATGAAGAAAGTCCCATTCTCCTTCATTTTTGCAGCAGGGTGACAAGCGCTGGGTGACATCAGGCTGGGCCAGCCCACACTGCCCCGGGTTTCGGGAAGGCTCTGGCACCTGCTGACGGTTCTGGGTCGTTTATTAAAAGTGTCCCCGCAGTGACAAACCCCTGCCAGGCTGAGGGATGGGCCTGGGCCATGCAGTGACATTCCCTGAGCAGGAACTCTGCTTGTTTCCCAGCATTTCTCCCAGCTGGAACTCCAGAGCCCCTCACTGTGGGCAAAACCAGCTCCCCTTGGGTTCTACCTGCAGCAGGAGCTCCCAGTGATCCATGTGATCCCTGGATCTTCCAAAGGAGCTGCAGGGCTCTTCCCCCTCCTCACCCACAGGGAGATCTCCATCCATATCTGGTGGCAGAGCAGGGATGCTCTGAGGTACCTCCTGCATCCACAGAAGTGAGCAGGGATTGGATCCCCAGGATAAAAGAGATTACAGGGGGTTGGTCCCCTCCTCATTCCCACACCTCTCTCCCATCCCATCCCAGAATCAATGGCTCACAGGATGGGAAAAGCACTGCAAACCCTCCCTGTTTGTCCCAAAGACACGATGAGTTTGGCCGTGCATCCCAAGGGATCCCATCCCAGGGATCAGCTCCGCTCCCCGTGGCCTGAGGATCCTCAGATCCTCACCTCTGGCTCAAGGTGTTCTCTGGAAAGCTTTGGGTCAGGAAGTGACACCAAACAAGGGTGCAAAAGCCACGCTGGAGTCCTGCCCTGTCCCCATCCCCTGCCCTCAGAGATGGGAGGGAGGGAGGCAGGAAAGAAAACCCATGCGGCTGCACATTGATTTCGCAGCTCTGAGCTGATTCCCAGCCCGGGCATTACCAATTTAAGCAGTGTTTTTTCCTGTGCTGACCCTAAGCTGATTAATTCTCTGTGCCCCCCCTTCTCCCCTCTCTCCCTTCCTTCTTTCCATGGAAAATGAGGGTATGAAACCCCAAGGGAACATGCTGAGGCAGAGCCAGACACAGAGGGAGATGCTCCCCCAGCCAGATGGGATCCTGCCTCCCTACGGAGCTCCCAACCATCATGATCTTTATCTTCTTATCCCAAGGGATCTGATATCCCATAGGGAAGGGAGAAATTCCCTGTCCACCATCCCAGCAGACCATGGTGAGGCCCAGCAGCACCAGCAGCACTCTCCCAGAGAGATGGAAAATGTTGGTGCTGGAGATGCTGGCGGGACTCATCCAAGAACAGCCCAACCTGCCCTGGCAGGATCCAGCTGTGCTTCCCGAGGGCAGGAACCTCCTTTTCCAAGTGTCACTCCCTGGAAGCCCCAGGACAATCTAGGGTTTGCTCCTTGAGGGAGGAATTGCGCAGGGTTGGGATTGGGGGACGCAAAAAAACGTAACCCTTGGGGAGCCTCCAGGGCTCCTCCATCCCAATCCCCAGAGAATTCCCAAAATGACAGAGCAAAGCCAGCTGTGCCAGAGCACCTCTCCCACCCCAGCATGAGAGGAAAGCCGGGATCACACCCTTCCCTATAAAAAGATAATTATACAATCCAGCGGCGGGAAATTAGCGCAGCAAAACTCTGCTTTGTTCCCACATGGACCTCATCTGGATCAAGAGGCAAAATTCCCTCTCAGTCGCAGTGAGGGTCAGGATTAGGGGCTGGGGAAGGGTGGGAAAATTCAGCAACTCACACAGAATTTGGTGTTCAGAGGGGAGTGGATTTGGGGCTCTTGTCCCTTTTGGGTGCCCCTGAGAGTGACACCAAAAAACCCTTCAGGAGCATCAGTTGGGGCAGGGATTGAGCCACAGACTCATCACCAAACATGGATAAAACATGGATAAAACATGGATAAAACATGGATAAAACATGGATAAAACATGTGTCGTGGGATGATCTTGTATTCCCCATCGCCTGCTGGAAGGTTTTTTTGTGCCTTCGGACTGCAGCCGGGAGGACTCTTCACGGCGGCTCGCCTGACCTTGCAGCCGGAATGTTTACATACTTTTGCCCGGCTGGAGACTTTTTTCCCTCTGCTGGTAGCAGAGGAGGAGGGGCTGCTCCCAACTTTTTTTTCTCAGCTGTCAGCTGGAGAGGAACGGAGATCTGCTTCTGCGGCTTCTGCTCCTTTCTGGATGGTTTTCGGCTCGTTTCCTTCATCCGAGACCAGCTCACCATCTCTGGGACTCGTGGTTGGGACCCCTCAATCCGGCGGGGCCCGGCTGGGCTCGGGCCTTGGGCCTGGGACACGTGAGAGAACTGTGGGGAAACCCATCGGCCTCCACCTCGGGGAAGGGAGGGGGAGCTCGTTTTGTTGAATAAACAGGGGTTTTTTCACTCTCGTTTGAGAAATTCTTTCTCCCGAACCCGTGAGGGGTGGGTGCTGCCGGGACCTGCTTGCTTGGCTGGCAGGAGAGAGGAGAGAGACTCCCTTCCGGGTTGTTTCCTCCTCGATTTGTGTCCAAACCGGCACAACATGGATAAAACATGGATAAAACATCCAAGTCTTGCAGTGTCCAACCCAAGGACAAAATTGCCCTCAAATCCACACAACCCAAACCCATCCTCATCAGAAAGGAATTGGGGAAAAGCCTTCATCCCACCTGGCTGGATCCCTGCCCCAAGCTCGCCTCATTCCCTCCTGATCTCAGCCTAAAGCTCCCAGTGACCACGGGCATGGATCCCACACCTCTCACCCTGCAGGGAGTCAAGGGAAAAGTGCAAGAAAAAGGGTTTTGTTTCCATTCAGGTTCGTCCAGAGTGGGTTACAGCAAGTCCTCCAAAAATAATTTTCATGGATTAGAGGAAAAGAAGGAGGTTTTATTCCACACTCACTCACATCAATCCCGCTGGAAGCAAAACTCAGCCGTGCATGGCCATGTTTGGGCTGGCAGGGCCTGGGGACACCCATGGATCGTCCCAACATCCACTGGGATGAGACAACGTGGGATCCTCGGGATCAAAATCCATGCCTGGGATGGGGAAGGGTCACACTGAAGGTTTGGTGACCCCCAAAATTCCCATGGGGCCGTTCCCAGCAGGAGAGGAAGCCGTGCAGTGACCCCAGCAGAGGGCACGGAGGAATGTTCTCCCAGCCCAGATAAATTCCTAGAATTTATCGGAATTTTTTGAAGCTGTTGCTGGCTGAGAAACGCCAAAGGGTTGAAACCTAAACTGGACACAGGAATATAAAAATGTAGGTCAGGAAAAAAGCCCTCGAGTGAAAAGCTCCTTGTTCCTCCCTGCGCCGCCTCCGGAGCGGTGCCATCCCGGGGGGAAAGCTTGGGAAGGGCTGGGAGGGACAAACACCTGGAAAAGGGCTCAGACCGAGGGGGTTTTGGGGGGCAGAGTGGCCGTTCCTGCAGTGCCGCGGCCGGAGGACCCGCTCAGCCACGGGGCTCACGCTGGCTGTGTCATTTCCAAGGTTTTCCCGGTGGTTCCAAGGATTCCACTGCTCAGTTTAAGGCACAGGCTGCCGCAGAGCCATTAACGCCTGCTCCCGTCATCCTGGCATTTCCAGTGTGCCCTGGGGCACAGCAAGGAGGGGAGAAACCAAAGGCAGCGATTTCCCCACACAATCCCGGGATGATTCCGGTTGGAAAAGACCTGGAAGTTCCTCCAGTCCAACCACGACCCCAGCGCTGCCAAGGCTGCCACGCACCCCCGTCCCCGAGCGGGGCAGCAATCCCAGCCCTCCAACAGCACCCCGAGGTTTGATCCCAAAATCCCAGCGAATTTCAGGCCCCATTAAAGAGCCCCCAAACGCCCCAGGGCCAAACGGGTTTGCTCAGGACAGGGATAAAGCCAAGGATTTGTCACCCAAACCCGACAGCAAACTGCAGATCTTCGGGATAAATCCCAATCCCTCTGGCACGACCTTCACAAGCGTCTCCTTCCCCTCACTGACATCAATATAAGATCCACCTGGAGGTGGATTTTGAGAGAAAATCCCACCTTCCCGACGAACTGGGAGCTCCCAGCCCCTGTCCCCTGCCGAGCTGGGGAACAGCTGATCCCTTTTCAACACTTCCACCTATCCCAGCCGTAATTTACGGAGCTCATTTCCCCGGCACCCCAAGCTCAGCACCCGCCAGCACTGGGAGTTGTGTTTGTTTTC
>VZRX01006441.1:22408-44862 GCA_013398075.1 Notiomystis cincta
GGGGGTGGGCAAAAAAAAACCTGGAATGGAGCAAAACTCGTCTCCCAACACCCTGGTTTCATTTCTCAGCTGCCTTGATTTATTGATTGGCCCATTCCCTTTCAATGGGATCTCTCTGCCAGAGCCAGGGAGTTTCCTGTGGGGCAGGGATTGAGAGGGTCCTGCCGTGTCCAGAGACTTCATTCCCAACAGCATCCCTTGGATTTGAGGAGGAGGAAAGCTGGGTGCAGCTGCATCCTTGCTGGATCCTGCTGCCCCTCCATCCCTCCATCCCGAGCCCTGTTTTCCCCTTCTGGCTCTCTGCTCCCAGTTCCCAGCATTCCCAGTCTATAAAAGCCAGTCTACAGCAAAGCCAGATTCCAAAGGAAGATTATTCCAAAGGGGATAACAGAAGGATTGCAGGCACAAAATCTGATTTTTTTTTCCAAGCTACACCCACTTCCCAGCTCCCTCCTTCCTCCTGGCTGTGCTGGTTTATGACTGAAGCCATAAAACTTCAGTGGGATTTGCGATTTGGGAGGGGAATTTGGTGAGGGGCAGACATGGCCAGTGCATGGGAGAGGAGCCGAGGAGTGCCCAGCCTTCCTCCCTCCACCCTCCTCCTCTCCCAGCCCGACTCGGTGCCTTGGGCAGGATCCAGGGCACGGAGCCTGCAGGGAGAACTCCCAGCAGATGAGATCCGCATCTCCCTTAATTAAATTGTTCCTTTGGGATTAAACGAGGGCTCTGCCCAGCCCAGGCTGCAGCTGTGGAGCACCAAGCCTGGAGCCTGCTGGGTTTTCCCTCCCAGGTTGGAGGTGGGAGCTGGAGGAGAGGGCAGCTCCATGTCAAGGTGTGCTCAGAGGAGCCAGAGACCTCTGGATATGGACAGAGAGGAGGGGTGAAAACACAGAGTGGAGATCCATGTGCAACCCAGTCCACCCAGTGCAACCCAGCTGAGCCATTCCCAGCACAGGATGGGATCCTGAGGGAAGGACTCTGTGGAGGGATCCATGTGGGAAATAGCCCCTGTGGTTTCCCAGCCTGGTGGGCCCCTGCAAATTGTCCCCAACCCCGGATCATTTGGGAGAGACATCCCAACCCTGAATCACTTGGGAGAGAGATCCTAAACCTGGATCACTTGGGAGAGAGATCCCAACCCCAGATCATCTGGGAGAGAGATCCCAACCCTGAATCACTTGGGAGAGAGATCCCAACCTTGAATCACTTGGGAGAGAGATCCCAACCCTGAATCACTTGGGAGAGAGATCCCAACCCCACCACGTGTTAAAAGCAACCAAAATAAGGGTGGAAAATGGAACACATGAGAGCTCCAACCATTCCAGGCCAAAGCATTCCAGTTAAACCATCCAGCCGAAGGTGAGGGTGTCAAACCTGCCCTGGCAGACAAGGGGTGCCCCCCCAGCTCCCTCTGGCCCAGTTCCACCAGTTCAGCCTGGGCACAACCGCCGGGAGCCAGGCCTGCCATGGGTTTGGCCTCTCACAATCAGGGCTTTTTGAAATCCTCTCTATCTCGGAGGAGCCTCGGCCCTGGCTGAGCCCCAGCTCCCAGCCCAGGATAAACACAGCCTACCTGGCCCTGGAAGTGCCAGAGGCTCGGAGGCACGATCCCTCTGGATAAACATCCCTGCCAGCACAGCCCCGAGCGTGTGGGAACACTCGGGGAACGCTCCGTGCGCGGGGTGAAGTGTTTGGGAACACTGGAGCACCAGGAGATGCTCCCCCGCCCTCCAGCCGCCCCGGGCTCAGGATTTCAGAGGCATTTAAAGGCAAAGCCCAGCATGAGGCTCAGAGCAGGAGGATGAGGATGGTCTGAGCCACCTGGAGGTCCAGGACAGGCAGGTGGAGACGTCCCCGTGTCCCTCACACCTCTGGGGGAGGCACAAACGATGCTGGGCAGGCAGGAGAGCCAGGCTGGGATGCAGAGGGGGATCCAGGGGGATCCAGCCCTTGGAATGGGCTCAAAAAGAGCTGCAGGAAGAGCCCCGAGCCAGGGGAAGTTCAGGGTTGGGGTCTCACACACTGACCCTGCCCCGGGGGCTGTGAACAAATTCAAACCCACAGAGCAGCATTAGGAGGGATATTAGGAGAACTTCTTCCCTGGGAAGATGGGGAGGCCCTGGAATAGAATTCCCAGAGAAGCTGTGGCTGCCCCTGGATCCCTGGAAGTGTCCCAGGCCAGGCTGGACAGGGCTTGGAGCAGCCTGGGATAGTGGAAGGTGTCCCTGCCCATGGCATGGGTGGCATTGGATGGGCTTGCAGATCCCTCCCAACCCAAACCATTCCAGAATTCCACGATCAGCATTTCCAGGATGAATTATCCTGGCTGGAGCACCCCTGCTCCCCACGGGAACACTCCACTGTGCAGAAGGAGCACGGAAAGGATTCCTGCCCAAACTTCCCAAGCAGGCACCACACTTCAGGCTGTGCCAGCCTTTCCCAAGGGATTCCCCAGCCCCGTTTTCCCCTCCCTTTCTCCCTCTCCCTGCACTTGCCCTCCCTCCCTTAGTCCTCCAGCTTCCAGAGGGTTAACAGGTGTGTTCTCCCGCAGGGCTGGGCTCCTTTCCCTCCCTCCTGCCCCTCTTTCCCGGCATGGACTGGAGCCGGAGGCTCTCCAGATTTAATCTCCAAGACAAACACCCCGGAGCCGGAGCCTGCTCCGTGTGCACTCAGGAAACGGAGGAGCAGGGCCAGGCTCAGCTCTGCCCACCCCTCCTGAGGTCCCCCTTCACCTCTGTGCCAGGGAGGTGGGTTTGGTTTGGAGCTGGGAGGGAAGAAATTCCCACGCCAAGAGCCCCTGGGTGGGTTTTTATGGAATGGGAGCAGTGGAGATTCCGCAGGGGCTGATGGATGCGGGGAGGGACGGAACATTAAAACACCAAGGGTGACCCTGAGTGTGGCTCCAGGTGCTGATGCAGGGAAGAACCAGGTGGTTTGTCTCAAAAAGTCCCATTTTATGGCCTTTCCTCCTGAGATCCCAGGAAAAATCTGGAGGAGGAGGTTTGGGAGCTGCTGGAAGTCACCTGACACAGGCCAGGGGTTTGTGCATCGTTCAAGGTCGTTGTTGTGACTAAGGTTCAAATCTCACACCAGGTCAGAACCAGCCCAGCATTCCAGAGAGATCCAGGTAGCACCTTGGGAAGAGGAAGGAAAAGGTCTCCAGGCAATTTGGCACCAGGAGCCTCCCATAAAACTCCTCCACATGTCGGTGGGAAGTTGGGAGACTGGGTTCCTTTTCCATGGGGAATGGGAGAGCAGAGGGTGCCAGCCAGGAGCTGGCACAGCCCTGGAGCTGTGTGCAGCTCCAAAATCCTCCTTCCATCCTGAAAAATGACAGGCAAGAACCTGCTGGGTGGGAATTGGGTCTGCTCTGGACATTTCAATTATTTCACCCTGAGAAATGCGTTGTCCTGGGATACTGTGTGACTTCCAGGAGGGAATAACTCTCCCAGTTAAACTCCCACCCTCCAGCACAGCCTGAGAACTGAATTAGCTCTGAAAGGAGCTTGGATCAGCTGGATCTGGGATCACCTGGGATCCCATCTCCATGTGCTGCCTGCCCCCCCAGCTCTAAAATCGCTCTCTGAGGACGGTGGCTGCATTAATCCCACCCCACACTGATGTTTCCATGGAAAAGGCCCTTCCATAAAACCTGGGGGAGCAATAAAAGTATAAATAGTGCTGCGGGCACCGCCAAACGGGGCCGTTTGAAGTGGATTTATTTTTTCCCTGTGCTCTGCAGGGTGGTATTTAAGGATGAAGGGAGGAGGAGGAGGAGGATGAATCCAAACACCCCACGGAGTCTCCCAGAGCCAGCCAGGGGCTCCAGCCCCCCGAATTAATGACCCAGCCCCACCTCTATGTGCCACCCAGGGGAATACATCAAGCATTTCTCCCTGGATGCAGCCGGTGGCTCCCAGCACTCCGAAATCCCAGCCCGGCTCCCTCCGCCCAAACATTTCTCAATATTTGCCTTTGAGATAACTTTTGGTACCAAATCGTGGCCGCAGCCCCGTCCCTGAGCTCGCCGGTGGTCCCGGAAGGAGCGGCCAGAGGATCCCAGCCCAACCACTCAGGTCCCTGTGGGCAGCCACGAACCCTTCAAAGGAGCCCCGGGAACAGGGAGGCTCCAGTTCCCCGCGGCCACCAAACCCCACCCGGGGCACAAAGCGAGCTCAGTGTGCCCAAAATCCTGGCTGGGCAGGGGCTGGGCAGGGAGGAGAGAGGGAAAGGAGGAAAACCCACAGCTCCTGGGCTCCATCCGAGCCAGTTCCCTGCGGTCTGGCCAAGGGAAGAGGATTTTTCCTGGATGGGGCCATTCCCTGCTCACATTCCCGCTCCAGGCCGGGAGAGGGAAGGAGGGGACACTGTTCCTTCACTCCCAGCTCGCCAGGAAAGGAGGGACAGCCCAGACAGCTCTGTCACCCCACCTGGGGTGCCTTGGGCAAAGGGGGGTCCCCTGCTCACCCTCTGGGGGTTTTCCCCTCCTCTCTGGGGTTGAGCTGCCCCCAGGCTCCAGGATGGTGGGGAAATGAAGGAATTGTGTCCCCAGGAGACACTGATGTGCTGGGATGTCCTGGGATCAGCCCAGAGAGGGTGTCCCACCAGCCAGGACAAGGGAGAGCACCTGGGAACAGGGAGAGCACCTGGGAACAGCCCAGGGATGGCAAAACCCGTCAGGTTTTTACTGTCCCCATCAATCAGTGCTGGAAAAGCCATCAGCAGACCCTTCCCTCTCCCCCACGGGTTTGTTTCCTTCCCAAATATTCACTCCAGTGGTTCTTTTCCTTCACACCTTCCACTGGCACTGAATTCCCAGGTTTCCATTTGCACAAGGACCAAACTCCACCTCCATTTACTGCTTTCTGTCACTGTCCATGTCACACAAATGGGGAAACTGAGGCACGGGGCAGCAATCGAATCCCGAGGAATTCTCTAAATCCAGAAAGGCTGCAGAGGCCATCGCTCACCCCTCCCTCTCATCCCAAGGGAAGGGCTGCCGGAATGTTGGATCTGTTCTTCCCCAATTCCCACAGGCAGAGCTCTCCTGAAGCTTTGCCTCCTCCCCTGCATGTCAGCAATAATAATTAACCTATTAATTAATTGGCGGCTCCAGTGATTCCCTGCTCCTGCTGCTCCCTCAGCACTTCCTGTCCAGCCAGTTCTTCCTTTTATTTCTGTTCCAGGCAGGAATATCGGATAACAAACCCCAGCTGCCAGCCTGGCCAGGAGCAGGAGCGGGATCAGGGTGGTTATCCCGGATCCCCCGTGGGATCAGCCACAGAACAACACCCCCTCTCCCAAAGGAGAGGCTGTGCTGGAGCCAGGAAATTTTTGATTCCAAGATAACAACAGCCCCAAGCTGCTTTTTCCATTTGGAGCCCCGGGAGCTGCTGATCCGGGCAGGAAGTTCGGGAGGACAGAGGGGACAACTTGGCGGTGTGGAAACATCTGCTTTGCAACACCCAGGAGCCCCTTCTGGCCAAAAGCCTCAGGCTGGAGCACGGGGGGTCTGAAGGATGCTGCAGCTGCTGGGAAGAGCCTGGCTGAGCTCCTGGCATCCCACGGCATCCCAGGAAATCAGCACTCAGAGCCCAGGATGCCATCCCAGCCCGGTTACCTGAGGGGCAGGTGGCTTTCCCTGCCTGTTTGCAGCCAGAGTGGTGGCAGGTGACAGCCCCATGTCCTGGGACAGCCCCACTCCTGCCTGGGAATTCCCTGCCTCTGGAGCTGCCTGGCTGCAGGAAAACAGGGATCAGTCCATGCAGGAACACCCATCCCTGTGTACAGGGGGCCTCAGCAAGGCAAAGCCACCTCCTGTCCCTGCTGGAGCTCCTCCTGTGCCCTGAGCTGCTGATTCCAACAGGATTTGCCCCCCCTCGGGCACTGGAATACCTTGGCACCCCTGGAAATGCAGGAAAGCTCCCTGTCACGAGGCAGAAATCACCCCGAGGTGTCCCTGTCCCCTGTCCCTTGGGCTGAGGGACTTCGAGAAGGGATGGATCTGCAGGTCCAGGCCCTTTCCCTCCTCACCTCAGGGAGCTCGCCTGGATTTTAACATTTTCTGCCAAGGGATTGTGCAGATGTTGAATTCCTGGCAGGGAGCTCTTCTTCAGGAGGAGTTTTCCTGAGTTCAGGAACTCAGGGAAGCTCTCAGTGATCCATGCAAGGAATGTCGTGCACGGGAGTAACACCCCGGCGTGAGGCAGAACAAATCCACGGGATTCCCAATTCCTGCACTTCACTTTCCAACGAATTTGGCCCCACAGGAGCAGGGACAAGCCTGAGCCAGAGCACCACCTGGGATGAAATCCATCCTGTGCCTCGGCAGTGTGGATAATCCAAGAAAAAACCCTTGGAAAGGGGTGTGTGCATGGACACAACATTCCCTGAGTGAAGGGCAGCCCCGGCTCACAGGGATTTAGGAACCATGGGAATGAGAAGAGTAGAGGGGTTCTGGGACAAGGCTGACTCGGTTTGCACGAGCCCCGTTGATTTTCCTGGGAAAACAGCCTGAAAACCCCTGGAGAAGCTGTGCAGGGACAAGAGAGTGCGGGTTTGGAGGGACGCTGGGCTGGGAATGAGCCTCGGGGGGTGCCCGGGAGCCGTTCTGGGAGCCGAGCCGGGATCTGCTGCTGCCCAGGGCTCATCCCGCATCCCACAGAAATTCCAGCAGCGCTCTCCCAGCCCCGGGCCACGCCGAGATTCCCAGAGCCGTCGGAAGGGCAGAAAACGATCCTGTCCTCATGTCAGGCTCTTGGCGAGCTCCCTCCTCCCGACAGGCGCATCCTGCTCGTATCCGGCTTGGGAATTCCAGGAACATCTGCAGCCTCCCTCGCCCCAGCTGCGTGTCCGTACCTGCAGCGCCCCGCGGAGCCCTCCCACATCCCACATATCCCGCATCCCACACCCAGTGCGGCTGGAAAAGGCAGCGAACCCTCCCCAGCACCGCTGCGATCCCCGCGGGAGCCGGAATGTTTTGTCCCCAGCAAGTCCCCTCGGGGAAATAAATACATTGGGAATGTCAAAATGCCTGGAGAGGCAGGAGAAGAGCAGCACAGGTGGATGTGTGTGCAGCTCCCGAGGGAAATCTTGTCCTCTCCAGGAGGAAAATTAGGAAAAGTAGGAGCAGGCAGGGAGGATGAGGCTGGGAATGCAGTGCTGGGACGGTCACAGCTCAGAACAGAGCAGGGATTTGGGAAACGGAGCCTGTAAAACAGCGCTAATCGCAGCCTGAGTGCTCAGCAGCCACAGCAGGAGGGCTCTGCAAGCCCTGCCGGCATTCCAGGAGAAATCCGGGAAGTGACAGCTCCCACTGTCCTATCCTGGTGCTCTCGCCAGGTGGGAAAACTCTCCCTCAGGAGCAGGACTAACCCATCCCGTTCCAGGGACACCTTCCACTACCCCAGGGTGCTCCAAGCCCCGTCCAGCCTGGCCTCGGACATTCCAGGGATGGGATATTTTGCTCCCACAGGCAGTGGCAGGGATGAGCTGCAGAGCCGAGGAGCATCAGGGCTGCCCCAGGCATCATCCCCATCCTCAGCCTCATCCCACGGACACGGAGCAGGACCAGGGATGGCCACGGAGAGCTGGATTTGTTTCCCGGGGGGAAGGAAGGTTTGGCAGGCGGCTCTCGAGCTGAGGAACGAGGGGAGCTCACCTGGGAAATCGGTGGGAATGGGAAGATCGGAGGGAGCTGGTGGGATGCACATCCCTGTTCCCCTGGCTGAAGGGGGCAATTCCTGCACCTCAGGAGTGAGAGGAAGACAAGAGGGACGCTTTGTGCAGGGGCTGAAGGGATTCAGCTCCATGCAGACAGAAGGAAATTCATTCCCTCTGCCAGAAGGGAAAATAAACAGAGCAAGCAGAGAAAGGAGAAGTTCGGCTCCACTCGGAATTCCGGGGACAAATCCCCCTTCCCCCAGTGCTGCTGCAGCCACACTGCCCCTGAGCACCATGCCAGGGGCACTCAGTCCTCCCCACAGCAGTTCCAATTAGGATACCAGGGGACAGGGAATGAAAGGGAAGAGAAACTCGGCTTAATTGAGAGGCTGCAGCCAGGCCCCGCTCGCCCAAGATTATCCAGAGGAATGCGAGGCTCCTTTACAGCGGATTCAGCCGCTCGGAACAGGGGTGAATAGAGCAGACTCCAGGCAGGAGAGGAGAAGGGAAATAAGGATTCATATGACCTGGCTTTGGGCTCGGGATGAGGTCTGCTGACTGCCCCAGAGCGTGGAGCGCTCACACGCTCCTGCCCTGCTCAGGGAGCCTCCAAAGCATCCAACCCAGCCACGGATCCCGCTCCTCCTGGTCCCCAGGGAACGTCATCCGCACTCCCCTGCTCCTGCAGCCGCCCTGCAGGGACCTCCTGGCCAGCCAGGAGGGAGCCATGTCCTCTGTCCCTGCTCCAGGGGCTCAGGCTGTGCCTGGCAGGGAGGGGCAGCTCCCTGCCAGCCCCGGCAGCAAAGGGACACGGCCCCGAGCCCATCCCGCCGCAAGGGGAGGGCAGAAAGCTTCTCCCAGCTGGTTTAATTATCCAGTGGGAAAGCTGAGAGCCCTGGGCCATCCCACACCTGGCCGTGGTGCTCCAGGAGGCACTCCCCGATTCCTGTATCCATGGAACCTCCGCAAGTTCATTCCCGTGGGGGAAAATCCATCCTTGCTGCGGACAGAGCGTTTTTGGAAGAGGCCTCGCAAACCTCCTGCTCCTCCTCCAGTGCCAAGGACAGCATCCATCCCTACCCACACCCCTCCTGTCCTTCCTCGAGTTTCAAATCCACCAGATTTCTTTCCCCTCCAGCAAAGAAAAAAAACATTATTCAGAGAGCCAGAGGGAGCGGCACCATAGACCAGCAGCACCAAAACCCTGCAAAGCTGCATTTTATGGAATCGTGGAATGGTTTGGGGTGGGAGGGACCTTAAAATTCATCCAGTGCCACCCCCTGCCATGGGCAGGGACAATTCCACTGTCCCAGGGTGCTCCAAGCCCCATCCAACCTGGCCTTGGACACTTCCAGGGATGTGGCAGCCCCAATCTGTCCCACATGGAGGATTAAGCCCAGTTCAAGCTCTTGGTCAGGCCCCAGAATGAGCAGGAGCTCGTGCTGGACATACCTGGGGCCACCACGAGCTCCTCGTGGCTCCCATCCCGCAGGGCTGGCCCCGCTCCCCCCAGGCCCAGCAGGGATCAGCACAAGGAAAAAGGATCTCCAGACCTCACCCACCTCACAGCCCCTCCCCAAAGCTCTTCCCCCTCCTCCCTCGAGCACCCTCGAGGTGCTCACAACCAACGTGGGGGGCTTCAGGATTGCCCCAGATCCAAGGAAAAGAAGGAAAAGGTTAAACAAGCAGAGAAAGCAACGGCGGCTCCATCCAAGAACAACAGCGGCTGGCAACTCGGTTTGGAAAAATTCATAATTCTGCAAAATTTCAACAGCAGGGAAGTAGATGGGGACAGAGGGGGCAAAGGCAGCTTGGAAATTCAGAAATCTCTTCAAATTCTCTCCCCCAACCCCAAGCAAGGCTGGGAAATAAGGAGCAACACAACACGTTGTTGATGACTTTTCCATTAAATCCACACTCCAAACCCCCTCTTTGTATCCCAACTTTTTGCAGCAGGCCCCCCTTCTTTTTTTTTTTTTTTATTATCCCTCCCCTCCTCTCCCTCCTTTTTAATAATAATAATAATAAAAAAAAAAGTTATATGACTTTAATTAAATGCACTTATTAAAGGGTGAGCTATGTGCAGAGGCTGGGTTTGTGCTGCAGGCACATTTTCCAGGGAGCTGCCGAGCGTCTGCATCCGCCCGCCCCAGGCCCTTTTTAATGCCCAAATAAATCCCCACCTGAGGTGCTGACAGCTTTTTATGCACTGAGGCAGCCAAGAAAGTAAACACAGGGGCAAAGTTTTAACCTCTTGCAGGCACAGAAACTCCCCCAGCTCGGGTCGGGCTCAGGTGGGAAGGACCAGCTCCAAAAGCATCCTCCCAGTGTCCTCCCAGCATCCTCCCAGTGTCCTCTCAGCGTCCTCCCAGTGTCCCCAGGGCTCAGCTGGCCCAGGGCTGAGCCATTCCAGCCCTGTCAGCCCAGGACCAACTGACAGGAGCAGTAAATAATTACAATGAAATGTCAGGAAAGTCACAGAGATGCTCCAAGGGACGGAGCAGCTCGGCTCTGGAGACTGAGAGAGCTGGGAGCGTTCACCTGGAGATGGGAGAGCTCCAGGGAGAGCTCAGAGCCCCTTCCAGGGCCTGAAGGGAGCTCATGAAGGCAGGAAAAGCAGAGCCACGGAGCAGCTGGGAAATAGCCACAATCCCTGTCCCCAGGGCAGCAAGGCTGACAGGACACAGGGAAGGGCTTCCCACTGCCAGAGGGCAGGGAGAGGTGGGATGCTGGGGAGGAATTCCTGGCTGGGAAGGTGGGGAGGCTCTGGAATGGAATTCCCAGAGAAGCTGTGGCTGTCCCTGGATCCCTGGCACTGTCCAAGGCCAGGTTGGATGAGGCCTGGAGCAACCTGGGATGGTGGGAGGTGTCCCTGCCCATGGCAGGGGGATGGATCCATGGACTGGATGGGATTTAAGGTCCTTTCCAAGGCAAACCATTCCATGATTCTGTACTAACAGGAAAACTCCGCCTGTCCCAGCTGGAATTCAACCTGGAGAGGTGTCAAGTGATGGAAAACATCCTTTCCTTGTGGGAGCCTCCCAGCAGCAGCCCTGAGGGTTGGAGTTCCTGGGATGCCAGGCTGGGCCCGGCTCCACCACATCTCCACATTTCTCCAGGATTTGCATCCCTGTTTCCAAAGCTGAGCCCGGGGTTTGCATATCGGGAAAGCCGAGATGGGGCAGATAATGGACAAACTTCAAACAAATTCAGGAAGGAAGGAAAGAACAGGAACCAAACCCACAACGGTGCTGCTTTTTTCCTGGGTAAAACGTGGCATTCCCCTTTTCCTGGTGCTGGAACAGGAATTTCACCTGAGCTGCCACCCTTGGAAACGGCAACTTTTGAATTCCAAACGGCCCAATTCCCAACCTCCCAGCACAATTAACAGCCGCTAATTAACTCCGTGTGCTCTCAGGCCCTGCCCAAGCCAAAAGCAGCGCCTCCCAAAGCCGGGGGCCATTGGATGCAGGAAGCTCCTCCTGGGGATCCGAGGACGCTGCAGCCTCCTCCTTCTCCAAGGAGACAGAAGACTCCAGGACCAGGAGCAGCATCCCAACCTCTGGGATGAAGAATTCTCTGCCAAGGATTCCCACACAGAGCTGGAGGCTGCTGGGCAGAACCGGGACAGGCTGGTCTGGCACTGCACCCCCTCCTGGTGCAGGCACCGATCCCTGGGAGCCCGGGAGCCTCAGCCTCTGCTCCAGAGGCCTCAGGAAAAGCTGGGATCCCTCAGGATGTCCTGGAGAGCGCCGAGAGTCGGACGCACCTTGTGAGCCCCTTCCAACACGGAATATTCTGGGATGTTCTGACGCCTCCCGTCCCAGCCACGAGTGGAAAACAGCGGGATTCTCCATCCTGCCAGGAACGACGCTTTGCACTGCTGCTCTGGATAACTTCTGTCTGCAGCTTGCAGCAGTCCAGCCCGGCCTTCAGTGGGTCACTGGGGCAGTGCGTGGCAGGGCCGGGCTCCAGCAGAAACCTCCCTCTTGTCTGGAAAAATTACGGCCTCCGCCGCTGCTTCCACATCTGACAAGACGCCGCATGCTCCGCTAATCCTCGCCGGAGATTAATTTTGGATTTGGGATTCCTGCCTCTCGATGTGGCAATTAGGGAAGGGTGGCGGGGGTGAGGTTTTCCCCCCCTCTTTAAGCCCTTGGCGAGGAGAGCACTTTCCCTGAGCTGGCTGGGAAGGGCTGAGTCAAAGCGGATCTCGTCTCCCTTCCCCTCCCTGTCCTTGTCACCCCGCTCCCACGCCACCCAAACAGCCTGGTTTGGGGGACAGGAAAGGAGAAGCTGTCCCAGCCCTGGGAGAAGATTTGGAATGGATTTGCTGCCAATGGATCCTCACCAAAATCTGCTCCTCCTTCTCCTCTGGCTCAGGAGTGCCCCAAAAGTGCCGGATTCCACCCCAAAATGGCTGCGGGAAGCCAAGAGATCCAACAGGGGATGCAATGTGGAGAGGAAAGGCATCAGCTGTTCCAAGGAATCCCAAAAAGCCCAAGGCCTTCAGTTACAAAACAGGAAAAATCCAACCTGAGCCAAGACTGAGATAGGAAATAATTCCAAAAATATGAGGACGCGATTTTTTACGGAAGCCCCAGCCTGGTGCTGTGCAGATCCCAGTGCCACACTCCAGGGCAGCTGCTCCCACTCCACAGGCACAGAGTGACTCCAGCAGCACTGGAGCAGCTCATGGGAAACTCAGGAAAGGATTCCCTGGACAGAGCAAAGGCAACTCCTACTGTACACTGAGAAAATGGAAAAAAAAATTGGGCGCGGGGAGGAGGAAGGGGAAAAAAAAATGTATCAAGTGCCTGGAGCTGTCAGAAAGATTTCTGCACCTTTGGCAAGACAGACACAACTAATTTAGCACAGCCTGGCTGAGGAATATTAAGGAATATTAAGCTGTCAGTGTGGATGATAGGAATTTAATCACTCGGAGCAGATCAAAGCTCGGCAGCACCATCGGTGGTGGGCCGGACACACAGAGATCCTGGGATGTGCATGGAGCCAGGGGCAGGAAAAGCCTGTCCAGAGGAAGCACTCCTGGCACCTCACTGCCACCAGAATCCTGTGTGCCACTCCTGTGCCACCCAGGGCTGGCCCCGAGGCTGGGAACTCCACAGAGAGGGAGATAAGACACCAGAATTCCCATGGGGAGAGCTCAGGAGGGCCCTGCATCCCAAAGAAATCCCTCCCTGTGAGGGTGGCGAGGCCCTGGCACAGCTGGGGCTGCCCCAGCCCTGGAAGCATCCCAGGGCAGTGGGATTGGGCTGATCCCAACTTCCATCCCTCGGATCCCCCGGGGCTGCCCCAGGGCCAGCAGCTTCCCCTGGCAGCACAGTGCCAGCCCTGTCCCTCTGTGCCACCTCCCTCACCAGCAGCTGGGGAGGGAAAATTCCCAGCTGGAGCCCAGCTGGAAGGGAACTCCTGCTGCTGCAGGGGTTTAACCTGCCTTTCCCTGGGATGTTTTGGCCTTTGGCTGCTCTGGTCATTTTCCCTGAGGTTTGTTGGGCAGGAGGCTGGGGAACAGAATTCCCATGGGATCTGCCCACTCCTGGGCCCTGGGAAGAGCCAGCCCTGGCTCCTGGAGGGACAAACACCTCTGGCACTGCAACCCCTCCCTGGGAGCCCGGGAGCCTCAGCCTCTGCTCCAGAGGCCTCAGGAAAAGCTGGGATCCCTCAGGATGTCCTGGAGAGCGCCGAGAGTCGGACGCACCTTGTGAGCCCCTTCCAACACGGAATATTCTGGGATGTTCTGACGCCTCCCGTCCCAGCCACGAGTGGAAAACAGCGGGATTCTCCATCCTGCCAGGCTTTGCACTGCCGTTTTCTGCCATTTTTTCTGCAACTTGCAGCAGTCCAGCCCAGCCTGCAGCAGCTCCAGAGGCCACCGGAGCCCCCAGCGTGCTTCCCAATTAAGCAGCGCAGCCCTGCCCGATTAGGGAGCCCGGTTACATAAACCTAATTAGCGGGGCTCGGCTTCCAGCACGGCCCTGGGCTCTGCTAATCCGGGATTTGTTCTGCAGGAGCTGATTGAAGCCGGCAGTGCCAGCCAGGCCACTCACGTGGCCGAGGGCACGGCGGCTCGGTGTCCCCGGGAGCGAGCTGGCAGGGGTGAGCTGAGCTGGCAGGGGTGAGCTGAGCTGGCAGGGGTGAGCCGAGCCCACTGTACTGGGGGCCTTAATCCTCTCAAACGGCCCCAGACGGGATCGGCCACTCCGGGAAAAAAACACCAGGAAAAACATCCGAAGGTTTGGGGAGAAAGGTCAGGGTTGAGCTGGAGCAAAGCCAGATCCTTCAAGGCTGACCCAGTTCCAACAGCAGCTTTTTGGGATGGGGGAGAGGCTGCAGCCACTCTGCTGGACCCCAAAACGTGCAGCTCCCCTGCTGCATCCCCAAAAGTCCTTCCCAAGGAGTCTGAAGCTGGTGCTGTGGGAAAGGGAAGTTCCTGCGCTGCCAACTTCAGCAGAAGCAGCTCTGAGTTAAGCTAATCTTTATTAGGGATCTCTGGGCTAAGCCCACATCAATTGCAGGATTCCCTGGGTGCTGGAGGATGGCACCAGACTCGTGGTGATTGGATCACTCCTCAAGCTTGGAAAATCAGGATTATTCCAAGGGAAAATAAACCCCAGGATCTGACCACAGGGAAAACTGGGATTCTGTTCCCTTTCCTTTCCCTCCTGGCTTTTCAGGCTTCGGGGCTGTGTTACCAAACTTGGCTTTACCAACAGAAGAGCTGCAAAGTTGCTTAATAAAGAGGGGGAAATGAGGTTGCAGAGCCCTCAGTTGACACCAAGGTCTCAGATTTTAAGCCAAACCACCGCCCTAGAGCCAGGAGAATTCCCAGCTCTGGCTCCTCTCACTGAGCCCATCCAGAGGGAGCGGAGCAGGGTTGGATTTCATGGAGAACCCGCTTGAGATTTTCCTGCTCACACTCCTGACTTGAGCCAAGGGGAGCAGTTGATTCCCTGGATTGTGGGGAGGTGAGGCCAGGACAGCTGCAGCCAGGCAGCCTCCAGAGCTCTGGCAGCAGCCTTCCCTCCACAGCAATTTGAATTTATAGCCCACTCATGGCAGCTTGGAGAAAGGCAGGAACTGGGCTCCTAATCCCTGAAATTAAAGGGGATCCAGAAGTCACAATTTGGGAGTTTTCTTCCTCCTGAGCTCCCCACAGACAGCTCGTTGCTGCCTTGCCAAAGTCGGCTTTCACATGCAGCCTTAAATAAGGATTAAATCCCACGCTGACACACAGCTTCATCATCCCAGAGGATCCCAAAACACCCTCTGGCAAGGGAAACTCCCCCTCCTGGAGTGCAGAACTCTGGGGATTCCAACCCTCACTCGGATCTTTGCTTAGGAGCAGGTCTAAAGGGCTGGTCCTGCTTCCAGGATGATGGAGCCAGGGGCACCTGGACCAGCCCTGGGGACAGGGAAGGGACCAATCCGCCCCACCTTCCCTCAGGTGAGTCCTTATCAGCCCCTCCTGGGCGAGCCCTTATCAGCCCGCGGCACCACAAAGGGCCACAAAGGGCCGGGAGGTGACAGCTGTGCTCCAGGTGTGCCCCAGGTGGGGCAGGGCCCTTTCATCTCGCCTCAAACCTGGCACAGACCGTAAAAAAACCCAGCAGGATGGGCCTTTGGGGTTTATGGAGACCTTGGGAATTTTTTATTCCCTGGCATCCATCCGTTGGCAGCAAGAGGCGAGCGGGGCTCTGCTGGCTCTGCCCCATCCCGAGGGATTTAGGATGGCTCCGGGAGTGACATTTCAGCAGTGAGAGCCCCGCGACAGCTCCCAAAGGAAGGACGTGGGGACAGGAAAATACAGGGAAAATACAGGGAAAATACAGGAGGTGGAACCTCGTTTTTGGGGCCGGACCTCTCCTTTTCCCAAGCTCCCTGAGGACGCGGCAGACCGGGATTTTAACCGCGGGATTTTAACCGCGGCCGGACGCCTCCCGAGGGCGGAGGTCGCTCCTCGCTCTTCCCTTTCAAGCTCCGCCCGCAGGTGCCGGCCGTGCCCATGGGAAGAGCTGTGCCAGCCCCGCCAGATGTCACCGCAGGTGTCACCCCGGGGCCGGGGGACCTGTCCCGCCTGGGCAGGAGCTGGCCCCGTCCTTGGGCTGGCAGCAAACACCCCCTTATCTCCCGGCCCTTATCTCCTGGGCAAACAGCGGGGTCGCTCCGTGCCGGGCCCGGACAATGTTTGATTACCCCGGTCCTCGTGGGAAGGGGCAGCCAGGGGGAGCCGGGAACTGCAGGGGAATTCCATGACGGGAGATGAAACGGAGCTGGGAAAGCAGCGAGTAAACAGCCACGGAATGTCCCAGTGGGATCTGTGCAGTTCCCTGCAGGAAGGGCTCACACCGTGCCCCAAACTCCAGACAGGGAATGTCCCAGTGGGATCTGCTCAGCTCACACCGTGCCCCAAACTCCAGACAGGGAAGATCCCAGTGGGATCTGCTCAGCTCACACCGTGTCCCAAACTCCAGACAGGGAATGTCCCAGTGGGACCTGCTCAGTTCCCTGCAGGAAGATCTCACACCGTGCCCCAAATGCCACAAGCCCCAACCTCTCCCCTCTGTTGTGTGAGGAGTTCCCTTCTCCCGGGAGATGGGAATTCCTGGCTGGAGCAGGGGCTGCTCCTACACCAGACCTTGATGGAGGCGGGAACATCCGGCGCTGTTTCCCCAAAACCCTTCCTGACCCCTTTGAGGGATTTGCCGACCCCTAAAGCCTCTCCCGGCACCTCCCCCGCTGCAGGGAAGGGCAGGGCACGGGCAGGGCCCCGCTGTCCCTCCCTGTCCCTCCCTGTCCCTCCCCTGCCCCCGAGGTGTCCGGAGGGGTTTGGAAAGCCTGGCACAGCAGCTCCATCCCAGCGCATTCCCAGGAGCGACCAAGGCGGGCTCCAAGGCTGCATCCCACAGCCAGGAACGCGCCGGGAAGGGCAGGGAGCACATCGGGGAAGGTGTTAAAGAGCCCGGCAGTTGTTTATAACCCGCCGGGAAGCGGCGATTACCCCTTAATCCTCTGTGAGCGCCGCTTTACGAGCCGGAGCTCCCGCGGAGCTGCACAAACACCTGGGCAGGGAACCCTGGAGCACAAAAATCCCTCGTCCTCACCTGCCCCGAGCCGCCACCCCGGGGGCTCAACCCCCAGGGGCCGTTTTGGGGTCAGACTGGAGGTGATCAGTTAAAAAATGTAATTTAAACAATAAATCCCCTGGCCAGGTGGTGTCGGGGTGCTCCCAGTCCGGGCTGGAGAAGGAGCGAGGGGGGAGCCCACAGCAGGTCCTGATCCAAGGGGGATTCCTGCTGAAATCCCTTTGCCGTGCTCCTGACCTGGACATTCCCAGCACCACCAGGACGGAATATTTGAGGTGTCCCAGCTCCTTCCCAGCAGCTGCTCCTGGCCCCGGGGCTGGCAGGGACCAGCCCAGCCTCTCCCACCTGCATCCTCAGCAGGATGTTCCCAGCAGGCCTCAGTTTAGGGAATAAGGGGTGGCTGGCTGGATACATTCCCAAAATCTCCTGGTCCCGGGCTCCAGGGAGCCGAGATCCCTTCTGCACACGGGGATGGGGCTGAGATGGGAGGGACTGGAGGTGAGGAACACAGCGAGGGCTTCCCAACTCCCTGACACTGCTCCCTGCTGCCCTGCAAATCCCAACACCTCCCCAGTCCAGCCAAAACCCCCTGGAAGGAGTTTTGGGATCCGGAAAAGCCTTGGCCAAGCAGGGGAGGTTGGCCCAGAGCTCCTTGCCCAGGTGGTGCAGGGGATGCCAAAATCCCTGGGCACAGGATGCTCCAGCTTTATCCCAGTGCCCGACCAGGAAAAGCCCCAGCAGCTCCCACCCTCTGCTCCTGCCTCTTTGGATTTTTAACTGGATAAAGTGGGAGTAATTCCCAACTATCCAGCAACAGCTGCTTCCTCTCACCCAGCCCCAAAAGGCTCCAAAATGCCAAACTCTCCCACTTCAGACATCACAACTTGGACGATTCCCATTCTCAGCCCTGCCTGGGATAGCTGGGAAGCCACAGCCAGGCATTCCCACATCCCAGCTGGAAAAACAGCCCTGTCCCAAAATCCAATCCCAGGTTTACTTTGTGATAAAGCTGCACACAGAGCTCCAACACCTCGATCCAACAATTTGGGGCAGTTTGAACACAAAGCAGCCGTGGAAAACATCATCCAATGGTCCTGCCAGGGAGAAGGGGCATTTTCCCATGGAAAAGGAGCATTTTTCCCAAGGAAAAGGAGCATTTTTTCCCATGGAATACAAAAGCAGCCCCCACGAAATTCGAACCTGGAGAGAAGAGCTGAGCAATGGCTCCAAGAGAAGTAGAAGCTCCTGCCCTGTGCAGGTGCCCCCCAAAATCCCCCAAATCCAGAGCTGCTCCGTCCCCCACGCTCAGGAAGCTGCTCTCCACCTGCCCATGGATTTGCCTGAACTTTGTTTTCCAAGATTTGCTTATCACCCCCATCCCATGGCTTCTCACAGGTCTCTCTCACCCACAGGGGGGAAAAAAAACAGGAAATCGAAAAAATAAGATGGGAAGGTCTCAAAGGAAAACCTCGGGAGGACAGAGCTGTGCTCCAAAAATATTTTAAGGAATTTTCAGCCACTGTGGTGCCTCAGTGCTTTGCTCCTGGAGATTTGGGATGCCCTGGATGTGGCAGATCCTGAGCTCAATATTCCACCCCAGCCAGGAATTTTACACAGGGAAAATTCTTGAGGAATTTAAGGACTTGCAAGTCTCATTCTCCTCAGGCAGGAGGCTTTAGGAAATGCTAAATCCCTAATCCCTGTGTGCCGTGTGAGCCACCCTTCCCTGCTATAAAAACAGGATAATACCTTCTCATCCCAAAGGAATATTGGCCTGGAGCTGCTCAGACCCTGCCCTGGGAAGAGCCTGGAAGCAGCTGGACATGGAATTGCTCCCCAAACAGAGCTCCTGCTGCACCTTTGCCCTGGGATCCCTTTCCCTCCAGCTCAGCTCAGCCACTCCCAGACCCGAGGATCCAAATCCAAGGGATCCCACCGTTCCTACATGACTTTGGATCACTTACTTCACCCCTCACAGCCTCGATTTCCCCTCTGGATCAAGGAAAAGGACACAAACACCCCTTCACCTGCCTGGCCACAGGGGTTTCCAGCCCCACTGGCTCCCAGAATCCTTGGAAAAGAGGCAGGGAAAGAGTGAGAACAGCCAGAGCCCCTGTGGTTGTTTATGGGATGAAGAAATTGAGGCTGAGTCATGGAGCCAGAGCTGAGCATTCCCAGGAGAGCCCCAGACTCCCAACAAACTGATTCCAGAGAGGATTCCAGTGCTGATCCCAGAGCAGCAGCATCCCAAGGTCCCAGCAGCAGGGATTTGGCAGGGCTGGAGCAGCTGGGAGGGGATTTGGGGGCATCACTTGTAGGGGATCCACATCCACCCAAAACTTCCCAGGGGAGCAGTGCCAACCACCCCAAATGAGAGAGTTTATCCCACAGGTGCCCTCCTGCAAAAAAGAGGAGGGAAAAGTTGGGCTCATCCCAGAAAAAAAGAGGTGGGAAAAGCTGGGCTCATCCTGGGAGAAAGAGGAGGGAAAAACTGGGCTCATCCTACAAAAAGAAGAGGGAAAAGCTGGGCTGATCCCGGGAAAAAGAGGAGGGAAAAGCTGGGCTCATCTTGGGAAGAAAAGAGGAAGGAAAGGTTGGGATCTTCCTGGAGAAAAGAGGAGGGAAAAGCTGGGCTCATCCCTGCCGGAGGAGCGGTGCCCCTGGGAACACAGAATTCCTCGCCCTTTCAATCCCCGTGGTCCCCGCTCTGCCCCCGCCCCCGCCCCATCCCGGGATGTTTCTGATCCCGCTTTCCTGATCGGCAGCACATGATGCGGGAGCCGCGAGCCCGGGAGGTGGGAAGGCGCTTCCCTGGCTCCTGCAGGGACTCGGGAAAGTGGGATGAGGGCAGCGGCTCCCGTCCCCGGGCGGGAATGCCGGGAGAAGGCGCAGGCTCCTGGGAAGGATGTTGGAGGTGGAAAAAACAAGTGGTTGCTTCCCCAGGGACTCAGCTGAGTCACAATCCCACGGCAGAGCCGAGGGCCAGCAGGACTCCCAGGATTCCACTCCCAGGATTCCATCATTCCACAGATTTGCTGGAGACAGAGGGAAGGGGGCGCTGGGGCAGAGGGAGGAGATGTCCCCGTGTGGGACAAACCCTGTCCCAGATCTGTCCCTTGCACCCTTTAATTCCTTCAGAACATTTCCAAACTTGATCCTGCCCTTTCCTCGTGGAAGAGGGAATCCCTCTGCAGCCAGGCCAGGCTCCTTCCCAAGGAGGGCAGGGAAAAGCCTGGAAGCAAAGGATTGAGCACAGAAAGCCTCGAGAGCCTCGGTGCAGCTGCTGCGAGGGCAGCAAAGCTTCCAAGGGAAAAGCAGGAGTTTCACAGGACCATGGAATGGTTTGGCTTGGAAAGAACCTCAAGGATCACCCGGTTCCGACCCCCCTGACCAGCATTTGGTGGCCAAAAGCCGGGAAGGAGGACGGGAAACAAAGCAAAAGGGCCAGGGAGGGAGGAAGAAGGTGAACGGGGGATGGAAGTGGGAGGGGATGGAGGCGAGGGAAGGATTCGCTCGGAGCCTGTTCCTGAAACTCGCAGCCCGTGTGCCAGGCACTCCCGAATGCTAATCAGAGCTGGGGGGAAAAAATCTCAAACAATTAGGAGGGAAAGTCTCCTGGCAGGGTTTCTCCTGGAGACGTCGGGCTGGTTTTGTTTATGAGCGGGAGGAAGTGGGAACTGCTCCTGTTTGTTCTGCGGGAGAAAAGAGAAAGCTCCAGTGTTTTAATTTCTCCGCTGAAAACCCTGGAGATTTGGCCTGAAACGGAGCAGAGAGGCTGATCCAGATTCACCCGCAGCCTTTTGTTACAAGGAAATATTTGAGTCGGTTTTTTTCCTCCCTCCCCTTCTGCGTGGGCAAAGAAAGGGGCAGTGGATACAAAGCCGGCATTTTTTGTTCCCAGAAAATATCAATGAAAAGAGCATTCCAGAGGCCAAGGGCGCAGCACAGCAGCTCCCAGGGCTCAGGAGATGTCCTGGCTGGGCAGATGCACCCCAGGAAGGGCAAAAAACCCCACCTCAAAACCTCCTTTTTGTTATAAAGGCGGGTGAGCAACACTTGTGAAGCCTAAATTAAGTTTTTAGCCCAATTTTCGCCTCCTGGGGACACACACGGGACTGGGAGGGGACAAGGTCACATGAAACTTCATTTCCTCGGAGGTGCAACTTGCAGCTCCTCGGATGCAAAATCCCTGGATCGACCTTTTCCTTCGGTTTTCACACAGCAGGGTTTGAGCAGCACCTCGGGAAATTAAGTAAATCATGTGTAAGAGCAAGCAGGAGGAGCTGGGAAGGAGCTGGGAAGGAGATGGGAAGGAGCTGGGAAGGGACTGGGAAGGAGTTGAGAAGAGAGCTGGGAAGGAGCTGGGAAGGAGATGGGAAGGAGCTGGGAAGGGACTGGGAAGGAGTTGAGAAGAGAGCTGGNAAGGAGCTGGGAAGAGAGCTGGGGAGGAGTGGGGAAGAGAGCTGGGAAGGAGTTGGGAAGAGAGCTGGGAAGGAGTTGGGAAGAGAGCTGGGAAAGGAGCTGGAACAGTTCCTGGGTGAGGAAAAGCAGATCCCAGGACAAATCCTGGCATCCCAGGGCCAGAGGGGACCCCTGGAGCGCAGAGCAGCGAGAAGAGAGCTGGGGCTGTCCCCAGGGCTCTCAGGGCCCTTTCAGAGCTCTCTGCTGGGCACTGAGCTCTTCCCCCACAGGGAGTAGCCCTGTGCCATTCCCAGCTAAAAACTTCCCAAAAACCCGGCTTTTCGGAGCAAACCCCAAATGCCTTCACCATGGAAACCCAGCCCGGGGCTGGTAGCGCCGCTGGAATTCGCCGTTGGCTGCGGCTCGGGAGGAGCCTGGACAGGGAAACCTTTCAGCTCGGGAAGTGCCAAGCCGGGAGTCTGGGACTGCTCGGGAAGTGCTCCCAAGGCAGCCAAAGCGGGGGATTATCCCGCAATAATTCACCCATTCCGCGTGGAAGCGGAGCCAGACTCGATCCCTCTTCTCCCCGGGGAGCTGGGGAAGGGAGGGGAAAGCAAACGGGAGAGGGACAGGCAGAGCAGGAGCTTTCCAAGCTTTTCTTTGGGAGAAGGGAGCACGTGGAGCCATCCCATCAGGAGCACAGCTCCGGGAATGCTGGAGCCATCCCGAGGCACACCTCACCCAGTGTCCTCCTGTCCCTGTGCACATCCCCCAGGTCCCACAGTCCCAGCTCACGCTCGTGGATCAGCAGCATTCCAGATACGGTTTGAGTGTTCCCAAATGCCACAGGATTTTGGCTAAAGGCAGATCCATTAAAAAGTCACATTTATCACCCCGGATCCGCTCCCTCCTCATCCTCATTCCTTATTTCCTCGGCACTCTGCTCTCGAGGTGTCAAGAACCAGATTGGTTCTCCAGAACCACGGGAGATCCAGAGCTGGAAGTGCCCCACAGGGATCAAATCCAGCTCCTGAATAACTCCTTGCTTTGGGGTCTGTACTTCCACGAGCATCCCGAGACGTCGGGAATCGCCCTTCCCCGGGAGCAGCACCCACGGGCACCCATCATCCCCCCGCGGGGTGGGAGCGTTCCGGGCGGGCTCTGGAAGCCACCAGAGAAGCGGGAGCGGGGATGGATGCGGAGCCGGGAGCGGGGGTGGATGCGGAGCTGGGAGGGGGTGGATGCGGAGCTGGGAGGGGGTGGATGCGGAGCCGGGAGGGGGTG